>KZ878462.1:0-10522 GCA_003456935.1 Machilis hrabei
ACAATTTAAAAAAAAAATCTGAAAATTGGCAGAATTACTTTCCTTGTCATGTGTGTCCTTCATACCGAATTTCATGAAAATCAAAATTGGTGAGGTAAAAAAAAATTGTTTTTTTGATTGATCTGACATGGAATGTCTCATATGATGTATCACACGACCCCCCTTTCCATTTAAATTTTTCGTGTTGGGCCGTAGCCCCGGGTCCCTGCGGGGCCCCGCGTCAATATCTTGTCACGGATAAAGCAGCCCCTTGATATCATGGACCACGTGTTTCGCCGTTTCTCCAAATTTCTAATGGTTTCCAAGATCTGCAGGGGAGTGGAACTTTACAAACACCCTGTATAGGTCACACATACACTTTTGAAACAACAATCTTGGTAAAGAGAAGAAGAGAATGTTACTTATAAGCGACTAAATTCAGTATCCTGTCCTTCATGACACACGCATTTATTTGTTATAGACACATTTCTAACTGTAATGAACATAAATAGTTAAAAATGGTTAATTTTTCTTGACTCTTTTGAAATTTCATTATAATAACAACCTATCTACAAGAGATAAATTTAACTTGGATAATACAGTTACAAACGATTGATTTTACATATGATTTTTGATCCATTTCAATCAAATTATTCTGCTACGTAAAAAGGCAGCTGCATTGTGTATTACCTGCAAAGGTATCCATATCCTCCAGCAGCCTTCCGACTCGAACACCACCAAGAAAAGATACGTAACGCTCTTGTTGTTCAGGTTCTGAACTCAGCGGAATGACAGCAACATCAAAGCTATCCTGGAATAAAGATTACAATGATAAGATATACTAGCATTTTGTCAATCCAACAGTTTCAATATCTTCTCTAAAAACAGAAAAAAACCTCAACAAAAAAATTAATGTACCTCAACAAAATGTTCCGAGAACCGTAAAGTCAATGTGCAAATACCTCCAAGCAAGCATGCAAATTATTAAAGTTTTGCTGCCAGTAAAAATCAAGATCGTTACCAAAGAGCATTTGAAGTGTACACCCTGGAGCCTATTTAAGGGTTGCCAGATGCTCTTTGTATACATTATGGCTTCTCTTGCCTTTATGTTAACTTAAGTTACTGCTAATAACGCCTCGGTGATCCACTAGACGAACGAGCAGCCAGCTCAAAGACTTTGAGTGGGGCCACATCGTGGGACAATGGGAAGCTGGCTGGTCATGTCAATGAATTGCCTGCCACCAAGACCATAGTTATGCCACCTTGGGACAGTAGTTGCGTGACGGCCTGACCACACGCTGCAAAGGCTCAGGTGGACCACCAGTTGTGAGGATCAGGATAAAACTAAAATTTTCAGCAGATTGGTGCCTGCCTTTCATTCAAGAGAGAGGGAAAGGAGGAAAGGAAGAGACAAAGTGTTATAGTTATACAAAATACTACATTTTTTTATTATTATTATATTACCTGGGTCGCCCGTTGAAAAATCAACGGGTACAAAGGAAATCCGGTATCATCAAAAGGAAATATACATCGACCTCTGGCTTCGGGAAAGAGGAGATATATTGTACTATGGGCAATTAAATACCAAAACGCAGGAGGTCTGTGATAAGAAATTGACAAAGTAGAGCACAAGCGAAGTGAGCTATCCACATAAAATACTAACCAAATATTATAAAAAACCAGTTTGTTTATATATATTTTCAAGTTTTAATTTTTAAAGTCTCCAGAACGTTAATGTGCTTGTTCACTTGCATCAATATTTAATTCTGTTGTGATGGGATCTCCCTCCCACTCATGTAAATGATAAAGTCTCATTGAATGGACAAAAAGTTACCCTAAATAAACCTTTTAATGTTCCCTAGGACCTTTCGTTAGCCCCCAAAAAGAGTACATAATTATGTTTTGACCCATCCTTTTGGGGGGGTTTCGATGGGAATTTCGGGTCAGCAAGAATTAATGCACCCTTTGGGGTTCGAAGCTACCTGCCTTCCAAATTACAGCTTCATACATGTTTTGGTTCCCGATATTTTTTCGTGATTCAAGATTAGTACTAATTTTGACCACCAGAGGTACCACTTTTGCAATACCTGAAAGGGGTGTGTGGTTTTGATAAAAAATAGACAATTTTTGAGACATAAATTTTCTTCATACAACACATCGTTTTTGAGATAATGAGGTGTCACGTGACTTAGTTTTAATTTTGACCACCAGAGGAGCTACTTTCGCCCTATGTTTTTCGCCTTAAAAAGTTACCTCTAATAAACCTTTTACTGTTTCCCTAGTACCTTTCATTAGCCCTAAAAATGAGTATAATAATATTTTGACCCACCCTTTTGGGGGTTTCCGATGGGAATTTTGGGTCAGCAAACATTCGTGCACCCTTTGGAGTTGGAAGCTACCTGCCTTCCAAATTACAGATTTGTATATCTTTTGGTTCCAGATATATTTTTGTCTGGACATCGGACAGAGGATATGGCTATTATTATATTATTTGTTGCAAAACATAAACACAAAATTCATACCTGTTTTATCTCAAAACATGGTGGTATTAAAACAGAACAGCTATATTAACACATTATTGCTTAAACACTAAGCAGTTATTACAACATAATGCATTCTTCCTTTCTGCGTGGTATGTCCAAAAAGAAACCAGACTTTCTAAATAGGGGAGCTAACCCAGCTGACTCACAACAGTGGCACTGTGTAACGGTGACCTTAACCTTTTACATCAAACCTGCCAGATCACGCTATGTCAATTAGTCACTGAGGTAGAGTGAACTTTTCTCTTGTGACTTTTGCGATTTTTTCATTAAGCATCTTGAAAAGAAACATACCGACCCATTGCAACGACTGAGTTTCTGTTTTAAAATTGTACCCATACACCCATGTTACATCACCTGTTATGACATTTTTCAGAAGGTTTTAATCCAGCATTTGCACTATCAAACAGCTCCTGATTGATTGTGACATGATTCACTTTTTGCTCATCCGTCAAAAGACATGGTACAAATTTGGCAGCAACTCAATGCTTCTCCAATTTTTTGGTAAAAATTGTGTGGCACAAATATTTACTGATTTCTACTTCTTCAGAAACATCATAGACAGTTAGGCAACGATTTTCATGAATCATGGCATGCACTTTACGATCATCGTCTATTGACGCTGAAGGCCATCCAGTTCTGGGATTGTCTTCAGTGGATGTTCAGCCCGATTTGAAACGTTGGTAAAATTTGTAACATTGTGTATGGCTTAAACAATCCTCTCCATAAGCTTGCATCAACATATGAAAAGTATCAGTAAAATATTTTGCCAATTTCAAACAGAATTTTACACTAATATGCTGCTCTTTGAGATCCTTCATGTTTCAACCTCTGTTTTAATGCTTGGCAAAAAGGTGACATCATTTCATAGATTCTTGCAGCCATCTTAACAAGTATCCTGCAGACTTCAATAACAACACGTTGCTCCTTCAACAGAAGAAAACGACTCCGATGGTATGCAACGTCAGGAGACGGGCAGCTTCATACATAGCTATCTTCTCCTACGTAGCTATCACATCATTAATGCTATTAATGAACGGTTTCTTTAAAAATATTATGTTACGAATAT
Source organism: Machilis hrabei (assembly GCA_003456935.1). Lineage (NCBI taxonomy): Eukaryota > Metazoa > Arthropoda > Insecta > Archaeognatha > Machilidae > Machilis > Machilis hrabei. Next base: position 3,589 of record KZ878462.1, read on the forward strand.
TTTAAACAAGCCATGTATTGTCTACACATTTTTTGTCAAACAGAAAAGCAACCTACTCACTTGCATTGATCGTGGTGGCAACTCATCTCTTGATTTAGGCAGCATTTCCTGCAGATGTTGTCGAGATGCTTGGAGGGGTTGGTAGCCTTTCACAACTCCCATTTTTTGGCAAAGCTGCTTTGCAACTATTTCAAAAAAGAAAGTCGTTAGATCTTACAATAGAATTATGAAATATTTTGGTGGGTTTTCCTAGGCCAACTAACCTTCTTTCATTGGCTTAGGTCGTGTTTCCATGTCCACAGTCAGCATTCCACTTAAACGTCTCACTCCGAGTTGATTCAGAGAGAAACTGTAATGTAAAACATAGGAGTACATTGACAACAATTAATATGGGTAATTTTGTAACAATGACAGTACTCATATTGATAATCAAGATGAATGAGCAATCACCATCACTGACATGAAAGACTTCCACAACACCCTACCCTGAATGAGAATCAAACCCAAGGCTTTTGGTACAAGAGTTGGTTGCTTTGTGTGCTACGTTTCGGAGGGAAACTTCCACGGCTTCACCTTGTCTCTCTCTCTGCTTGGTGCCTCTCTGGTGTGATAACTCTCACTTCTCCAGTTGTTTGGTCGGGGATTGAACCGCAGACCTTGGAGTTCACAATCAGCTGTCGTTACTACCCGTCTGCTCAGAGGGATGACTGTTGTTAGAGTCATTGGGCCATTTAAGTGTTTATTGTGGTTATAGAGTTCTTCCCCAGATATTACTGAGCTTGGCTTATGGTGATGTTGGTGTTTGATATCATGAAGGCTGTTCCGTTCGTTTTTTGGAGATTGCTTTTTTTCTCTGTGAAGTATTTTGGTGTCTTTCCATTGAAATCTGTAGCTATGTTTCCAAGCATGTGCTGCGACATGTGATCTTTCTATTTCACTTTGTTGTGTGAGGTGTTGATGTTCTTTGATTCTCACTTGAAGAGGTCTGCCGGTTTCCCCGATGTATACTTTTCCGCATTCACACGGTAAGCCATTGATGAAATCCTTGCTCTCTGTGTTGTATTGCGTGGTTTGGTGACTGTTAGTGATTTCCTGAGTTTATCGGTACTGTGGAAGGCTGTTCTGATGTTATGCTTCGCATCTTTTCTGCTGTACTAGATATGTATGGTATGGTTAGTATCCATATTGGCTTTGTGTTTTCCGTGGTCTATTGTGGAGGTGTTGCGGTATTCCTCTTGGCTGTTGTTCTGAGGTCCAGTTTTTGTATGGTGTGTTCGATCATTTGTTTTGGGTATCTGTTTTGAAGTAGGCCTACATCATTGGTGATATTCTGTTTTTCTTGTTGGAGGCTCTCCTGAGTGGAACATGTGGTAGTGGCTCGGTTCCATAGGCATTTTATAATTTCATGTTTTGTATGTCTGCTGTGGTTAGAAGAGAGAGAGAGAGAGAGAGAGAGATACAATGTAAAGCCTGAGGACAGAGGAAGTTCCTGTCCGAAACATAGCACGTAAACAATTAGACAATGGAGAAAAGTCCAATAAAAATGAACAATATGAATATGAATGTACCATTGTCACTAACACGATTCTTAAATGAATTAGGTTAATTGTGTTTACATGAAATATTTAAAGTTGCCTGGAAGGAGTTACTAGGTGAAATATCGTGATATTCTACATACCACCAGGAACAAGGTAAATTGTCTTTTATTATGTACTTAATATGAAAGCCTGTTCCAGTTTTTTACACAATTTAAATTATAAGTGCATCACTTTACATAATAAATTTTCTCCACAAGTTAGGTCATAAATATTAATTTTCACCATATTTATTTTGATACATGTCATGAATTCAACAACATTTTAACATTTGCTAACAAGTGTGTTATTGGTTTTTCCACCAAATTCATTGAAAATTGTATTCTATGACACAGTTTCCTTTAAATGTTCACATTTATGTTTACTATTCCAGCTTCAATTAAGTGCAAGTGTATGAACAATCTTTTGTATAAAACCTCATGACTCCCAGCTTTTGGAGGTTATGCAATGCCCCCCACATCATCCCATTAGAGCCTCCTCCTACTAGAGTTTCTAGCTACCGTCCGGATAAGTACTTTTCATTGTACTATTAAAAACAACACAGGATATGACATTAAAAATAACAATTACTAATTAATACAAACAAACACAGTAGCTAGTACTAGAAAACAATGGACCAATGACTGCATTGAATTCAAATATATACACCATCAACTTGCCATCACTGATATATTCATACAACATCAATAAAATCAGGCATAGGCTTCTTGTCATGGATACTTGAGTATGACTAGTACATATAAAGTACTGCTTGATAGAACACTGACAAAGTCTGACTTGTTCAGAAGATATGTACTGATAACATGTACTAAAACTTTTTGGGCCAAAGTCAAAATTTGTGGCATGACAGTGCACCTCCTAATATGGCAACTGTAATTGTCACAACACTGAATGAGACGGAGTCAAAGGTGGTGTCTTTAGTGCCTTCCAACTTCTTCTTTTGAAAAGGTGCTACCACACTTTGGGTAACTTTGCAATTTTATTGGCAAGAAGGAATTTAATAATAAAGAGATACTGTGAGCAACGTACACAAACTATTTTAATTCTATCAAAAGGATAAATTAATTATGGTGTGGTTAGACAACTAGCATAGCCTACACGAAAGACATGGAAAGGACTTACATCTGCATTAATGAGACCCAGACCCATGTATTGTTTATATGGGAAACATAGTAGCCTACTTTATGTTTCTTTTTCTTCTAAACAATATGACCAATTTTTTTAAAAATTGATGTGATTGCAAGGTCTGCACACTTAAAGAGCCGTTTATACTGCTTTACGCAACAGGATGCGTTACAGACGGACTATGCTGATTGGCTGACTGCCTAAAGCAGAAAAGTTATGAGCTTGAACTACACCATCTAATAACGTTGTTTCTATTTCGGCATCGTCAGTTGTAACTGTAGCGTAAAGCAGTATAAACGGCCCTTAAGGTGGATCCCCAATAGGGCGAGCGATGCGGAGAGTCATCATTCTTGGCCGACGAGTCAACGACCAGCTGCCTCAATAAGGAGCCGAACCAGTGTCTCCAGGTTGCATTATCACTAGATTGGGATAAAAAAAGCACTAGATTGCTCATAAAAGAACTAGATTAATATTTTTTCCTTATTTCACCTAATTTTGAGCGTTAACAGGGACAGCAGATGAATGTAAAATATATAAAAATGTAACTTAAAAATTACAGACACAGCTGGAATAATTTGTTGTTTAGCATCATTGCAGTTAAATAATACTGTTTTCCATTCATTTTTTTCTATAGGTGCTGCAATTTTTGCAAGTAAATAAAAATGATTAATTTACGGGTACATATCTTTATGTTTATAGTCATTTTGTTTATTGAAGAGTCATGTGGATTTGTGGATTTAGCCATGTTACTCAACACTCAGACACTTGGATTCAGTTCAAGAGCACACGCAGTTTGACGTGTATTCAGGACACACTACGACACTCACTAACACCGGCGCTATGAACGTAAATACTAAATATGTATATAAACTAAAACACATACACTAACGGTAAATTCTTAGGACTCTTTGAAATTTGTAGTTTTGAAATTGTGGTTCTTAATTTTCGTCATAAGGACACCGTTTAAAGTTCCTGTTGTTAAACGATTTCATTTTTGATTATTATTATCCCTTATTACGGAAAGTAATCTTTCTGCAGCTGCTGATGAATAAGGAAGGCACAGCATTGCTTTAATTAACAACCCTAGTTAGTTTTGGAAACATTGTATTTCCTGCTCCATCTTTCATTGTAAAAGCAGCACTCCAAAACTCTTCCATATTACAGTCCTACCTCTATTATAGGGATGCTACCTTCATAATTAGCCTCCATTCACTGTCAATATCTTCATAGTTATTTTCTTGCATTACTTTAGGAAAATGTGTTACAATTAAGAGGCCATTGCATTAACTGACAAATCATACTCTAGCTATAGTTCCTTTGGATGTCAGTCAGTAATTTAAACTATATTTCACCTCAATAAATCAAGTACATTGAGTATTTGTTGAAATCAGTCGATCACAAACAAAGACANACTTATCAGATTAAACTAGCAAATTTTAGACGTAGATTTCACAATTCCAGTAAGATGTAACACAAGGCACAAGCTTTCGCAACTAACTAACTCTCCACTTGATGAATACGATACATGAACATTGAACAGTCTTTTGTCTAGCCTACCGAAGCTTTTTCCTCTCATTTCAAAATACTTCGGGGAAGAACCAGGACCCGCACTTAGCTAACAACATTGAAGAAGTTGTTCAGATGTGGGATTGAATATTGAACCCGAAGCGAACATAACTGCTGCTATATTTCCTAAGTAAGGGGCAAAAAAGGATTGTAATCAGCACCAGTAAAAATAAAATGTTTTTGAATGTTCTTAACATGGAGAATACTAAAAAAACCAGAGATATATAGAAGGAACTGGATAGCCGGGTCAATACTGCAAAAGTGAAGCCAAGGGTGACGTCACTTGCTGGCAGACTCTCTCTTGAGGCATAGGCGTACTCGGTCAGGTGTCCTGTCACGTGACATGATAGAAGCAGATGATTGGTCTTTCTGCCAGCAAGTGACGTCATGCCTGGCTTCAATTTTCCTCCAGAAAGCCCATTGACCAGGCTATCCAGTTCCTTCTATATATCTCTGAAAAAAACTCACACACACAAAAAAAAGAATGCTGCTTATTTATAGAAGAGCATAAATAAAAAAATCACTAGATGACGGATCCAAATCACTAGATTCTATCTGAAATCACCAGATCTAGTACTAAATCACTAAACCTGGAGACACAGCCGAACTCTGGGGCGATTTTATCAGCGCTGCGTGATTTTCTTGTTTTTAATCAACCGAGATAAATGTCGATAGTCATTAAATTTAGTCCACAAAGACACACACAAAACGAAAACGGGAAACGATAAGAAAGAACAACAAAGAAGACACCAAGAGTAATCACTTATTGCNCAAATAGGAAAATAACTACTACCATGAGCATTACAGAGTAAATACAACGGGCAAGAATAGAGGAAAAAGCAAAATTATTCAATGGAATGCTAGAGCTTAGGTACCAACAGTGACGAATTATTAAGGAACTACATATGCAGAAACCCAGAGCTATATAATAGTGGCATTATGTTAAACTTGGACAAAAGGAGTATTTGCAGTTCAAATAAAAGACTACCAGTGACACAACATGTACGACCTGATAGACAATATCATAACGGTAGAGAAAACTTAAAAAAAAACTAAGGCAGAATAAGACAAGTCCTTCGTCCATAACGATGAAGAAGAAGAAGTCGTCAATAGGGAGCCTGCTCTGTGATTGGTAGATCGAACGCGATCAGGCGACAGAGTTGAAATTTTCAAACGCCTGGGCCAGTGGAAATTGAAAGTGTTCAGTCGCGAGCGTTTTCAAAATTCCTTCACCGGATTGGGTGAAAATTAATGACGTTGTAAGTGAGGTCAGATCACTCGCCCTATTGGGGATACGCCTTTAAGACATGTTTATTTTCCAGGACTTTCCAAGACACAAAAATGTAATTTCCCAGGACAAAAAGCAACATTTTCCAAGATACCACTCATTAATGTTCAATCCGCATTTGTAAAAATATGAGTTTGATATCATTTTAGTTTGACAATTAAAGAGCAGTAAAATGTACAACAGTGACAATAATGCCGGTTCTACAGTGGTGACGGAAGCGGAACGGAGTCCCAATCCTGACGAAAGAGACGCCCAAGCCACAACAAACAACGAAAATAGTAATATACAATGGCAAATATTCCGCTTCCGTTCATCCAATCAGAAAACCTTTGGGTTGGTATTTGCCTTACGTAAGTATGGCTACCAAAACCCGCCAAAAGCGCGTTTCGCTGCTCTGTTGTTATTAGCGAACTTCGCCTTTTTAAATGCTCATTTGGAACGAGGCATTGTCACAAACACTAAAATCACGCTATATAAATACCAAAATTCCTTTATCAAAGTTATTAACTTTGTCGTTACATCATAAATATCTTTAGTTGCAGAAGACTTTAACCCAGATTCGATATCTATCACGTCATGCACTGTCACTAGTTCCCAACACAATTCAGCATTGGATGCTTTTGAGAAGCTGGAACTTGAACATAGGTATTCTATTTTATCCTTCAACCCTTCCTGAACATCCTTCACAGAATTAGCAAAATAGTCCTTAAGAACGCTAACGTCAGGCATACTGTCACAAGAGATTTTAGATATCCTGGCTTGGTCACTGATAATCTTCCAAGCAGCCCTTCATGACCTTGTTGGAAGCATAGTCAATTGAGTTCATAACTACACTTTGTTTCTCGCAATCAATATTCTTTTTGAACTGTCTCTTTACCGATAAATAAACCTTTCTATTAGCTCCAGATCTATCATTGACAAAAACATTATATTTAGCAATAACAATTTTATGCAATTCATTTAGCCCCTTTGAGGATTCACTTTCAAATCTCATTTTAGGTTCATTCCATGTCAAATCAACCAAGCTCTCAATTTGACCATCACCAACCAATCTTAATTCATAATTCTGATAGTATCTGTAGCTAAAGTGATTCAACTGCACATAAAAGATGTCAATGTGAATAGCTAATCAATTAAACTATAGATTCACTAATACTGCCAAAATAATCATTAAAAGATTAAAATATTAAATAAAAACAAAATGTAGCAGTTGTGGTAGCAATTCTTAAGGCCCAATGATACACCAGCCTTTTAAATAATACATTTTTAACACTTCTAGATGGATTACAGCAATAAGAAATAAATAAATTTTCTGAAATTAGAAACGCAGTGCTAATTATGTGGGACAAAAAATTTTTTT
>KZ878483.1:29370-40413 GCA_003456935.1 Machilis hrabei
CTGTATTTGGATGTTCAAACAGAACTGACAAATGTAATAAAGATATGCATTTTCACAGATTTCCGAATCGTGATAAATCGCCAAANAGATTTTCAGTATGGACTAAATATTGCCAAAGGAAGAATTTTGTGCCCAGTAAAAACGGCACATTTTTTGGAATCAGATTTAAATGAGTCCGATGTAATGAAGAAAAAAGTAATGCCCGAAACGAAATGTTACCAGCGGCTCAAAGCGGGAGCAATACAAACTGTTAAAGAACAGACAGAAAATAGCTTGTCTAAAAAATCTAGAAACGCGCGTTATGAAGAAAAGGAAAGGAAAGCTATAGTATCCGAAATATTAAGCGACATTGTTCAAACATCTGCCACTTCTCAAATTCCTGGGATGGACTTACCATTGGGCCTAGTAGACAGTGATTTGATCGACTATTTGTTGTATATCAGAAGGAGTATTCAGATCTTTTGTATCTCCTAGTGATTACACATTAAATCTTTGCCGGTTTCATATACAAACAACACTTTAGCTACACGTATATTTTGATAAAAATAAGTTAGCGTGTAACATGTTTTTAATTAACAAAACTTTAGTTGTTAAAAGAATAAAAAGACTTTATTACAATGTTTGAATGCTTTCAAAATACATTTTTTTTTAAGATACACATTACAAAAGCAATTCCTATACTCTCTTGTTCAACATGTTGTAACTGACAAGTAAAAAAAAAAGCCACATCTAGGCTAGTTAATATGTAAGGAGATTACAATAAAGAACAATAAAAGAAAACACCGTCTTTGTAACTGTAAATATAAAACAACTGTGGTAAAGAAAGCATGTAGTTTCATCTATACAGGGTGTCAGAAAATTCGCACCCACGGACTCCATGGGCTGATTCTATGATGAATATTGAGCAATAAAGTCCTCTTACAAAATGCTGTGCGATGCATACTTTTTGCATAAAATTTATTAAATGTTGGACGAGATATGACAACATTGCAATGTCAAAGAGGACTGACGAACTGTGTGCAGTAAGAAACAACCTGTTTTATTGGTTTTCCGTAGCACAGTGGTAATGTACCTGGTTTGTAAGTAGGAAACCTGGGTTCGATCCCCAATTAAAGCTACATTTTTTAGTGTTTTACTAGCAATTATAACGGGTTAAAGGAGGCATTTTTATTATTACTCATGTTGCTATCGACAATTGAAATTATGAAAAACAAATGGATGTATTGTTAACAACAAAATAATGTAGTACCTGCAAATAAATAATTGTACATTTGTGTTGCTGTACTTATTAATAATTGCATTGTGAATTATTCTTTGTTTTTGTAGCAACACAAATGTACACAATTATTTATTTGCAAGTACTACATTATTTTGTTGTTAACATTACATCCATTTGTTTTTCATTATTTCAATTGTCAATAGCAACATGGGTAATAATAAAAATGCTTCCTGTTATNCGATGTAATTGCTAATAAAAACAATTAGAAAATACTAAAAAATATAGCTTATATTTGAAATCGAACNCAGGTTTCCTACTTACAAATCAGGTACGCTACCACGGTGNTACNGAAAACCAATAACACAGGTTGTTTCTTACTGCATACAGCTCGTCAGTCCTCTTTGACAATGAAACGTTGTCATATCTCGTCCAACATTTAATAAATTTTATGCAAANAGTATGCATCGTACAGTATTTTGTAAGAGGACTTTATTGCTCAATATTCATCATAGAATCAGCTCATGGAGTCCGTGGGCACGAATTTTCTGACACCCTGTATACTCGTAAGAAATATTCAAGATGACCATTTAAGAAAATAATAGTGAACTTCCACTCATCAGATCATATTTTAGACAATCAAAAGGATCTTCAAATTATAGTTCTAGGTTAAATTGAAAATACAGAAAATAAAAGTGTGAATGCATTTACACACTCTGACGTGTAAAAAATAATGTTACACATACCTCTACTAGTACGTCAGATATCTGCTTCTTTTGCTTAAAAAGCACATTAGTGGCGCCGATGACATGACCTCTAACCTTTGGGTCATTCAAAAGATCTAGGTATGGCAAAGAGAGGTATGGATGGCAAAGGTAACCCTGAAATAAAGGAAAGACAAAATAGCACAGTGGCGCTAAGGNCAACATATTTAATAAATCGTAACTNAGCTGAGGCATGCNTACCTTTGAAAATACAGAGAGAGGTAATCCGTACTTTGCAATATCTATTTGGGCAGCTGCNGAGGCATTCAGAAACAATTTCTCTTGAGTCGAGTTTTCCTCCACCGAGTCGACGCTGACNGACGAACTGATTTTCTGTGGAGGTTCAGGAATAATTGAAGGTGAATTTGCCTGCACGTCGTCACTAGACGGGGACTTGTCACTTCGGGCCCCCGTCCAATAGCTTAATGCACCCGAGAGTCGCCCTTTAAAGGTCGAGACTCGCGATGCCAAGTTACCCAAACTTTCTGAAGTTGTTAACGTGAATTTGGCAGATCCATTGGATGCCAGGCTCGACTGACTTCCCCGGGATTCTTCACTAAGCTTTTTATCGTTACTTAATTCTTCCCCTTTTCTCCCGTTCATGTTTTCCACCACTATTTCCTTCACAACTCCACTACCCNCAGTATAACAACCACCACCACCACCAGAATTATCACTAATTTCACTCACCACGGGAGACGATTTGGAGTGGGTAAGCATAGAGTCTCTGGTTCCAATTATTTCACACTGTTTTTCTTCATTTAATGCTGAGCTACAACTGAAATACAGAAAAAGCTATCAGAATACTAAAAGACATTACTAGCAACACTTGATACGATACTGAATCTTTCTGTCCATGAATTACTNTCAGNATCAACCTTCTTGAAAAAATTCCNTATACATTTCTGCACTTACTTCACCCAGTTANATATACACTTGTATTTGTTTCTTCAACCAATTACAAAAACAGTATATTTAAACGTATACACACTAAAAGTCAATAATATAAGAAATGGCTACAGTTGATAACAAAAATTAAAAACAAACAATGCAACTGACATGTTTTGTAGTTGTTACCACTTGTCTGTGGCCACTCCAGTATACTGGTTTGTTATTGTAATTGGTCTTATTTCCATAATAATGTTAAAAGCATTAAATCTCAATTTACTTTAATTACTAATTCCAACTAACTTTAAATTACATCCTGAACACAAGCAAATATTAAAAAAAAAAATCCTTTCTCTTATAACGTATAAATAAAACAAATATATCACCACTTTTAAAGACCTGTACCAATTTGTCTTTGCTAACTGCTGTTTTAAAACATGACAGTGACCTTTTATAAGCCAGAAAATAGATAGATTAGTAAAGTGGTGATCTATAATGTGTCAGTTAATTTTTATTTACAATAAGATGAATTGGGGAATGATTGGCCTTTCCACAATATCCGTGTCTAACCACAGAANATATTTGCCTTTTTGGTAAAGTCAGCAATGTTAAGATTTTTACATTAATCTGTTTCACTTTTATCACTTCTATCACAGTGATAACTCCAAGAAAAAATGCCGAGGCAATTTTAAAACAAATTGTTTTATAGAACCCATCACTGAATTTTTAATTATTAAATTATAATGGTTTATTTATTTTTCAATGTTGGAAAGTCTTTCACAGTGAAACATTCATATGTCAAAGGCTGTGCCATATTATTAAAAATACCAATGCAATTTTTATATTTTATTTTTATAATTCAGAGGAGAGTTTTAAATAATTTGAAGGATAACTTGTGAAGCATCTCAGGTGCATTCAATTACATATGCTGCAGAATGAGATGTTTATTGTGTATTTTTCAGTATTAGTTAAAAAACAGGTTAAATATGCTTATTTTCAAATTTAGTTTTACTTCAATATAACACATCTAAATATTAATATTTAATTAATTCCTTAGAAGCTACAGATAAAGCAATTTATTTGGTTATAAGTATGTTTTTCTTCTGTTAGAAGCAACTGATGTTAATGAAAAAGAATACTACCCACTTGTTAGCTTCTGCTGGCATTCGTTTTGGCGATTCTTCACTCTCCGAATCAGTACTAAATTGCGGCATTGGCGACATGGGACGGGATGGCCTAAAAAGAAATCAGTTTAATTTTTACACATTGTGAAACTGAAAATGGTAAAGGTAGATAATATACTGCAGAGTCTAAAAAATGTATTTTGTTTAAATTGGGGTTTGTGCTACATGCAAAGCAAACTAAAAAATATAAAAAAAACGTCTATTTATGTGAAATATTCATTGTGATATTTTATTCACGGTCTGCTTTATATTTACTAATACATAGTAAATTAATTCGTGACACCTGTAACACAGAGGGGCACTGTTAAACTGTCTCTGCTAATTGACTGGCTACAGCTCCTACCTGGGTTGAATTTCCTATGTACTAGTTAATAGAGAACACCCTGCAAGGTGTACCTTACTATGTAGTACAAGAGTACTGTCTTTACATGGCAGTATTGTTGCAAGTGCAAACAATTTTTTTGTTCTCATTCTGTTTTCTCAAAATTAAATTGTACACTATATGTGATGTATATTAAGGTCTTTGTTCACATTGCCCATATCTCCCAAGTTGGGAGGTGGTCTTGTAATACAAGTTATCATATTTAGATTACGATGTGCTTTTCCGCTTTCAAAGTTACATACAAGGGCTCATATAAGTACCAAGAAGGGCACTGACCTTTTTAAATCCTTTGGAATTTATTTTGAATTACCGTTTTTGCTCTTTTCAGACGGGCACAAACACTTTCCAGCAATGCTAAGTGCCATTATGTGCTTACTATCTTCTGTGCCTGAGGGGGTTGCTGCAGACAAAGGAAGATTGCCAAAGCGTAATGGCGCTTAGCATTGTTTTTGCATTGCTGGAAAGTGGTTTCAAGTAAACAATAGGTATTACAAATTCTGATATTTTGTAACAACCACAATTTCTTCTGACACCTTGTATGTTTACACAAACTCCTTTTGGCTGTGCCTTACTTGCACTTTTCTGACAGAGGTCCAATACTAGCCATAAAGCAAACCAGGAAAGTAGTTTTTCTGTTACTGACAGCAGTCGCCAGTTTCTGACTGCCAATGTAGTTAAAAATTCAAAAGGAAACATATGTTGCATAAACAGCCTATGCGTAGTTATATGTGATCAATTTTTAATCCAGTCTTTGCATCAAAACTAAAAATCAACTTACTTGACACACGCAGCCTCTGTCAAACCNGTTTCAATCATGCCTGGGTAGAGAGAAAGCACCGATAAAATAGTGGAACAAAGCTGCTGAACGGGCGATTTGAAGAAGATTACTTTTCGTTCCAGAAGGATGAGTTTAAACAGCATTAGAACTTTGTGCTTAAACTGTAGAATAAGGTCTCGCAGTGATAAACCTGAAATGCAAACNAAAGATTATTCAGTATTACGACATTAAAAAAGGAATACTTTACAAGCAAACCAAAAATCATAGTACCTGCCGACACGCCTTTAATTGGACAAAACAAAAAATACTGATTTTAGCAAACAAACTCTAATGTGTTATATGGGATACATTCCTACTCTACCAAAATCCGTAATGTTCTACTTCTTGCAAAAGTGCTATAGCCCGACTACTCTGCCTGGTTAACACAAATAACCTAAAAAACCCAGTTATTTTATGGAACCTGTGCTTACGAGCCTTTGTCCCTTTGCCAAAATATTTTTTTTTTAAATAAATTATCTATTTTAGGTTTGTCTCACTACATTTGAGAGGTTATTTTTCAAGGTACAACTTGCATTTAGGTACCAGTACATGAATTGCATACACATAAGTGATTCAATGAGCTACTTACTACACTAATAATATTCATTTTCAGACTTTGGAACCAATTTTCCAGCCCATATACAGTAATGATTTCTTGCGCTTAAGACTATTCGACCAAAATGCCACGTCAAATTATGATCTCAGCTAGAACTGTCTAAGGCTCTGTCATCATGAAACCGGGCACTGAGAACCTTGTGTTATTCAAGAGCTTTGATTTGTTTTAACTTCGACTCAATGAAAGTGTTTAAGCCATTCTGACATATGTATTAATATGAGTATTCATTCTCAGGCGCATACTAAAATTAACGACATTCAAATTTAATGACAAAATCTTGCCCCCTTATCACACCTAACACTAATTCTGACCTCAAATACTGCTGTCCAAAGGATTTAACCATTACATCATCACTAGCATTGTAAATTGTATTTTTAATTACTAAATGTTCATCAAGCACTCTTACTAGCTTGACCACAAATATTTTTGTGCACACTCATCACCTCCTGGACAGCAAAAACTGTGTGTACTGATAAGCCAGTGGTACAGCCTAGTTTAAAGACAGTGAGAATATGGATGGCCTTAATTTTTAGCTTAGTACTGCCAGACTATACAACCCATGTTGACAGTGGTAGTAGAAGTCAACATTTTGTTTGAGGGGAGAGTGGTTTAAGGTGCAAGAAATCATGTATATAAGCTGAAGAATTGGTTCCAAAGGCCCGGAGTCAAACCTCAGAAATAAAATATCAACTATACTGTGAATTATAAACAGTTGTGGCTGTCAAGTGTTATAGATAAATATCATTTTAGTCTTTCTTCTTTACACTAATTTCTCATTTACTGGTTTTATTCATCAGTCCAAATTTGTATTTCAAGAGACTAGATGCACTACTCATTGTATGGGTACACACTATTGTACAGCATGTTTATATACGATGGGATCACTTTTATGGAGTGAGAGAGATACTATTTACTTATTTTTACTAGGCCCTATGTGAAAGAGAAAAAAAAATGTCCCCAATGTAACTGCTGAGCGGTGTGGTTCCATCATTAACCACCAGTCATTACCTGTCGTACCCCTACTACATGCATAACCTTGTTGAAAGTATTGGTTCTTAAAAAAGGCCACCGAGATCATCGGACTAAACTCCATGTGATTTCTTCTTGTGGGGCTACATAAAGNATTGTGTTTATGTACCACCTTTGCCATGTGACACACAGGAACTACCACCATGGACACACTGGATATGCTGGGCAGGGTAGGGCAAGATTTCAATTATCACGTGGACATTTGCCGTGTTACACGTGCTTACCACATTGAATCGATTGTACACATCTTCTCTTTCACAAGGTATGTGCACGACACTGATATGTGTCCAAGTCGTTGTGCAATAAATTACTGAAAGTGTTGCCGCCATTGATGAACAGCGTATTTTAACTCTCTTAATATGATTACTTCTCATGACTTTGAGAGAGTACAAACTGCTTGTTATTTTAACCTCTTCCCTCATTGTCATCTACATTACATGTAAGAAACATCCTCTATTACATTTGATACCTTTAACTATCAGTGCCAATCTATGCTTGACTGCTTGTATGTAATGTATTATTAATAACAATAAAACCTATAGAAAACCTCATGCCAAATTAAAAGCAGTCACCTACTCACCAACAAACAGCTGTGTAGAATCAAGCATATCTGAAGTGATGCAGGTCTGGAGGTTGTGATAGGTATCTTCTAAAAGAGCAACTTTGCTGAAATCGCCTTCGCGGAAATAAGCGTGAGTTATGAGGGACATCTTTACCTGAATGTGGCCGTAAAGAGGTAATGTGCTCAACACGCAAACAGACTTCTGCACAGTTCCACGGGTCATGTCTGCAGTTCGATTAGTTAATTTCTGGAAAATATATACATACAAAAACATTTTAACTTTATTTAAATAGCCTAGCTCAGATGACACGTTGACTGTGTGTATTTAAACTGCCATCTACAACCAAATACTTCTGACAGATGGATCAGCTATGTTCTAAGTGCTAAAACTAAANAAGGTAATATATATCACTTCTAATATTAAACTATTTATCTTGTAAACCACAACATTTTATTTTATTTTCTATCAAAATAGGAGAATTAACTAAACAACACAATGAGTTAATTATTTTAGAATACGTTTCTCATTTTTAAACCTTTCATATTTGTTCCCATAAACCAGATATATAGCAATATGCAGGTTATGAGCCCTCTTAAGGCTAAAGTATCANACCCAAACGTGATACTCAATCTTACTTTAACGTGACGGAGTTAGTATTTTTCCAAACCAATAGCAAATCTTGATTGGATGATTTATCTTCTCAGCCGAAGCACTTGAGTCTATGGGGGACAACTTTTCTATTAGTAGAATTAGAAATTGTAGTTGTCACTTAGCAACAACTGCCAGTTCCTTTCACTAGATCCATTTCTTTCTATTTATAAAAAGTGGATATTCCATTAGAAATAAATTTTAATTTAGGTTTTGTTGTATATGATGTAACGAACCTAGGACAAATTCTACACTTTCACTAATAAACACATGAACTTACCTCAACAGGTATCTGTCGAAAACATGATATTCCATAGACAGTCTGTTTACTATTTTTCAAGCTTGGCAAGTGGAAGTACACTGTGTCTTCTTCAAAGTTATGGGAGCCATCTGGTAAAGCCAATGTTGGCAGGTATTTCCATGCGCCTGGACACTCATTGGATTCACATTCACCACCAGGAACAAGAGGTGGAAAAGAATATTCAACCTGAAATGAAAAAAATATATATATACATACTTGATTTACCATTTTTATTGATGCCTCTACAACTTTCATATATTAGCCTACACAAGTAGATCACGACAGGGTAAATTAAAACAACAACAGGTCAAATCCTGCGCTCTATTTTACAAATTGATCTGTTCTGGTAAATATTAAGCTACACGGAGCAGATAATTCAGAATTGGTTTTCTTCTGGAGAGTAATTTATTTCTTCACTTGCAGTGGAACAAACTGAGAAAAACTGGAAGAATATGTGTCGATAATTGCAAACTGCATTTTATCATTTATAGATGCATTATTTACATAGTAGGCCCTACACAACAAATGTACCTACTTCAACTGTTTGTAACATATCTTCCGTATCTAGTAGTCAATTAGATTTGTAGTCATGTAACTAAAACTGCATTGCAGACTTGCTGAGTATGTGTTTCCAGTGCATGGCACTTGGTAATTTATAATATGAATAAATAAAATTTCTTCCATCTTTTTTTCAGTGAAGAAAACCGTTTTGTTAACACTACTAAACTAATCCCATAAGTGCAGCAAATAATTAAAGAGTCAGCACTACTCAGCTCCAGAAATGTCTTCGAATGTATTAAAAGTGTCATGATTAAATCAGCCCTATTCAAGTACAGTAGAAGCCTGGTTATCCGAACTTCGCTTAACCGAAACCTGGGTTGACCGAAATGGCCTGAACTTAACTTTTTTTTATAATGTGATTTATTTATTATCAGCATGCATTTAATAAAATGGTGGAGGGACATTACAGTCAAAAAAGTTGTGAAAAAAATAAAATAAAACCAAGATATCGGACTATACTGAAAGCAGTTACTAACTTAATACATATANACTGCTGTGTAAATCAAACTGTGTTAAATTGCAGCATGCCAGTCATTTTTGTGATTTCAGTAGAAGAACAAATACAATAGTTTAAAATCTGATTGTCAAGGAATTTTTACATTTAGAAATACATTTTATATGGTACAGTATAGAAGTTTAAAACATGCACTAAATATGTGTTAATTTCTTACCATATGCTACAACAAAATCAGAAAAGCATTCGAATACTACATTTTAATTGAACTGTATTTATAAAAGGACTGATGCTTGATGCCCCCATGTCAATTATTAAAATTTAAAAGAAAAATTTGATTGTAATTTACAACTTTGCTCTCCAGCATCTGCATTAAGACTCTCCTTCACACAGCCAATACGACTGCAGCAAGGGAAACTTTCTTTTCAACACAAAGCCACTCACTGTATTACTGAGCTGGGTTTTCCTCAGCTTAACTGGTACCTGAAGAAATGCTGATATGTGGTGTTCAATGTCCTACTGACAACTGATGGGTAATTTCATAATGGATTAAACACGATTATTTTCATTAAAGGAGACGAACTGACATCACAAACATCGAGTTGAAGGTCATTCACAACACACATCCTTTTTTTTATGGAAAGCTACTCATGAAAAAGCACCACGAGTGCTAAGAGTGAACATAGAACTTGGAAGAAAGTAAGATTGTACGTTATAGGAAAAACACATGAAGGTCGAGAATTCCAGTACAAAAACTCGACAAAAAATCCAGAACCATAGTTGGCCGTTTTGTGGCTAAAAAGCTTGATCACTGGTCACTTTGTCTAGTAGCACAAACATTGGTATCAGCAGCAGTGACCATGAAAATAAAAGTAAAACAGACAAAGGTCAGAAACTATATGACGACGTGAGAGAGGATCTAAAGAACTATAGAGGGATGGGTCATTGGTTAAACAAAAATATCATCTTCGCATTGAGTTAAGGTCCGGAGACTGAGATGGGTTTTAAGAGCACCACCGGGCTATGTGTGAACCATATTCTAAAATTGGATATGCCTTGTAAAGAGTTGCTCATGACTCCTGTTAAGAGTTCAAGTCGTGGTCACTTGGCACTTAGTACAGTGGTCTTCGAGCGCACATCTGAGTTGTTCCAGACGAACCACTCAGCCTGAAAAATGAAAACTCTCAGAAAATCATTTGTACATATATTTTTATTTTATTTTACTCCTTAGTCCCTAGTGTGTCAGTATACTCATTTCCGATGTAAATAGTATTACGGGATCTTTAATGAAAAAATGTTCCAAATTTTGAAGAAAAATGTTCAACAACCAGACAATTGTGCCTGCCTGTCACTGCTACTTGCACAATGTTGCTTTACCTCTTTGCCACCCTCAAATCACCACCAGCTACCTCTACTATGGGGCGATTTCATCTCAAATTATACAGTGCATGTGAATTCATCATCATGAATTTCTCTGCAAAAAATATATATTAGACTTCTATATCATATGTGTTAAGAAATAGAATATTTTCATTTTCTCTTGATTTTTTAAAATGGTACAGCCCTGTGAAAAATGTATATTTTGTAAATAACTCTTAATACAGCAGAGAACTAAAAAAA
>KZ878499.1:12277-24914 GCA_003456935.1 Machilis hrabei
AGTGAACGAAAATTTGCGTTTTAAGCGAAACGAAATTTCGCGCTACGCTGCGTTTGGATATGACAGAATCGATGCTGGCACTGTACATCTACCATATTCTGATACAATGCCCAAAAACGGAACGACAACAGCACAACACGTGACTATTTTTTTTATCTTTTGTATTTAATTACCCGTTAGCTCTTTACACACCAAAGAGAATCTCGTTGTTCTTTTGTGGTTTGCTTAGTCTTTAAACAAAAGAGTTTTGAGTATNTAATTATCCTGACAATTCACTGGCTTGACCACTACAAATCTACAAGATAGTTTTAATTAAAGGATAAGATCAGAGTTTTTTGTGCGGGAAACAGATAAAACATGAATATCTACAAAGCTTAATAGCTTGTGTTCTTTTCTCGCTGGCTGATCTGGAAACTTCAAAACAAAGGAAAGTCGACAGAAATACGAGAGAGGTCACACAGATCTCGACTGCGATCTGAGTGCCGCCGTTGTTCGCTTTGTGAACTGATATCGTCGCTCGGTTAAGTTTCGATTCCGTCGGCCGTGAACTTCCTTCTTCCATGGAAATTTTACGACCACCTCTTGTACCGTATTCGAATAGGAAGTGTCCGTGTTTTTTTAAACGAATGGAAAGACATGTACAACCCGAGTAACCAGGTTCATTGATTGTAATTTGATATGCAAAACCCTTAGACTGACAGATAACGCGACATTGTCGTTGTAATTCCTTCTTTTGCTTGGGTTTAGAGGTAAAATTATGGGGGCTATTGCATTGTAAAAGTTAAATCTAAAAAAATCAGTACCAAAATGATACGGAAACTGCACACCGAAACAAACGGCCCAAGCAAGTTCTGAATATGGAATTAATGTCCGGTCTACAGTACGAATTTACGATCGATTCAAAAGCCGTCGGCTGTGAATAAACTAACTTGCTTTCAGGAGGAGTCCTCGGTTCACATCAGCTTAATGCTACAACCAGTAATGAATATTGGGGTGTGTCATTTCTGTACTCATTAGCAATAAAAAAAGTTTATCTAAGAGAAAACGGTTATTTTCCGCCTTCATGTTCTAATCTTGCCACAGAATCTGCACAGTACAGAAATATGTAGACATATGGGTAGAAAATGCCCCCTTGCTTTAAATTTCGGCTAGGTTTGACGTCTTAGGTATAATGAAAACTCCATTCGTGTAGAGGCGATGATTCCGCACTTTTTTTTTTAGTTTTGCAGCTAACCTGACACAGAGCTACTGCCAGGTTGTTCTTCATCAGTGAGACCACTCTTTTAACATCCCTTCCGAAGATGCCTACAATCATACCTTAATGTGGCGTAATTCACAGGCAGCCTCGTACGCAAGGTAAGGAGTCTGCCCGGGGACTTGAACCTGGGACATTCTGATCAAAAGCAGAGTACATTAGCCAATCTACGGAACTGTAACTTAAATTACGTTTAGCCAAGTATAAACAACAGGTAAGTGATCTGTCAAAGGTTACATTTCAAAGTCTAAGTTTCCTTGACAGCCGCTCTAATCATATCTTGATTGAAAACCGTTAGTCAAACTTTATTGCTGTTCCTGTCAAAATGGCACACGTTATCCTTCGTTTACAGCATGTTATACAGGGTGTTTAAAAAATATGTACCAAAAATTGGAGAGCGTGTTCTTTGGACCCAATAATGTTATTAACATTTTTTTCGCAGACCTTTCAGACTAATGGTTTAGCCGTAATGAAGCAATTAAACTGTCAAATCACGAGACGCGTTACAGAAACACCACGGCCACGCGTTAGAATTGGCAAATGCCAAATGACAATTCTAGCGCGTGGCGGTGGTGTTTCTGTAACGCGCCTCGTGATTGGTGAATTTAATTGCTTAATTATGGCTAAACCATTAGTCTGAGAGGTCTGCGAAAAAATTTTAATAACATTATTGGGTCCAAAGAACACGCTTTCCAATTTTTGGTACACATTTTTTAAACACCCTGTACAATGTATTGATTTTTATTTGTCAATGAAGTGAGAACTTACACCCAATATCAAGGGATCGCTGCAGACAATAGGATTGCTCGTTAGCGCTTCCACGTAGTGACAGGCTGGACATTTGTTTTCTCTTACGAGGCATTTTTATTGTTGCGATAGGTTGTACAAACAATTATACAAATTGTAATTAAATATTAGATTTGAAATTACCTTAGTTGTCTGTTTAATTTAATAGTTTTATAAAGTACGTGTGTAAAACCATTCCCCGATATATTAAAAACTAAAGGTTATTTTTAATTTACGTTCATGAACAACTCTGAGGTCAGAGGTCAAAACGTATTCTCACATTAATACATACACTGTGTACACTCGTCATACAATCGACCCTAGGCGGGAATCGAACTGCACTCTCTTGAACGAGTACACGGTACCTACTGACTGCAAGACCAAGAAAGCCGCTCTCATGGATTTTCACACGTATGCAAAATTCTTAGGAAAAATATGGGGATATAAAAAAATGTATTGTCTTGTTCCATCGTACATATTTTTCTCACCATATGCTTTCGCTATCTAATACGAATATGGACCTATAATTTTGGTTATAATACGTATGTTTAGTGTGTAAATTGCAAAATAAAGTATTTTCTGTTAACACCAAGAAAGCGAAAAAATTATATAACTTGTGCTAAGCTATAATACATACGTGATAGGAATGACAAAGGTGGCCACAAGGACTTGTTTCGAAACTATTTAATTAGCAGTAGGACCTACACATTTCGCGTGGAGACCTATTATGACGAATGCACGACGTGTGAATACTGAATTTCTTTTCAATTTACGTTTTCTTGGTAAACATCTCCCACGTAAAACTTAATTAAGATAAGGTTAATGAAAAATTAATTAGTTTGACCATACAACTAATGACCATAATTCTCATTAATGAGCGTATAAATTTCGAAATTAATGTTTGAAATATATTTATAAAGACATTTTTAAATCACCCTTGCAAATTGTGGAGCTCAAGAACCACAAAACCTGTTTCATTTAACGTTCTATAGTGAATTTAATTACTGTTAATTATTAATTCCTTTGAAGCAATACTATTTGAAAGTCGTATTAGACTTACGGCTTTACACGTGACGATTAAAGTATTAAAAATAAGGCAAACGACATAACAGCTTGGAGGTTATGAGAATCGAGCGAGAAGTACCACTCAGCATGTAATGAAGAGACCAATTATTTTCCAAATGATTTCTTTACATCCAACATAATTATCATGCGTCGCCTACAAAGCACACACATTCACAAAACATAATTACCTTGACAGCTAATTTATGTATTTAATTGTCGTAGTCGTAGCAAGGTGTAATTGTCAACAATTATCCCAAACACACACAGGAAAAAAAACTCTCCTGTTTATTATGCACAGATTGACTTCGTTCGTATAATACATTTTTATGAGACGCCATATTACGAAAGTGCTTAACTTGTTTAAAACGAACATTTATTTGCATTGAATCTGTTTTTTAAAATTGAGTATAATCGCTGCTGGCATGGTTTGCATTACAATTGTGGTTGTATTTTACGTTGTAATTTCATTAGCTTTCTGTATTTTATGGGAATATTTTTTTAACGAATTACGTGAATTAAAATTATCTTTGAGACGTATGTACTGTTTGCAACTATTATTTGTCAGTTATAGTTTTTATATTAATAGTACGATTCACCAGAGGAAGTCGATACACTGTTGAGGTTACACAAGAACAGTTCAACGTGATAGCAACAGTGCAAAAAACTACAACAATCAACAGATTAGCCGTCTATTTTATTTAAGTTTCAACTGTTTTATTTTGTGAGTGGTCATTGAATCACTCGTAACTTAAAACAGTTGAACTACAAAGTTGCTGAACAGTTGATTGTTGTGTTATTGGAATTGTTACTGTAATGAAGACTGTTTTTGTATGCTCTGCGCTTTATGTTACCAGAGGCTAAGGTCCCTGCAATTTTCGAGTGTTAGATCTCCTATCTCACTTAGACCGCTCACTATTAATCGATTTTCACCTTCACCTTGTACTCGTAATCTTTAATATTGAATAAGGCCTTATGTTGAGTAAAACACTCAACATGCTTGAAACAGTATTAAGGGATGTAGATTTTTCCTCCCATACTGTATGAGCTTTGCACATTAGCTCGTCCCTTCGCAAACAAAACAAAGATAAGTCTATGGAATTCGTCAAAGCTGAAAACTGTCCAAAACATGATAGTTGCTCGGGCATGTTGATTTGAAACTGTCTAAATCCAGTCTTGGATGTTTTCCAAATTTCGGTCCTTTATGCTCCTCCGTTAGAAGCTGCCCAAATTTAAAACTGTCCCTTTTTGTACGGTTTCTAATTTGGTCAAACAAATAAATGCCCAATTATCTCATTATCCCAACTGTAAATTATTATCAGTCTTAAAGTACATACGTCTCAAGATTAAGTTTTTTTTTATTAAAGTATGGCTTATAAATTAATATATGAGAATTTTAAAAAATATGCAATTCCTTTATCTCCGGTTTTAATTACACATTCATCGCATCTTGTTCTGTAATTAATACAAATAGATGAAAAAGTAGGTCTCCATCAACCAAATCGCGTGTATAGCTTGTCGTTTCCAAAATATCGATAAACTATTTAAGACACATAAATTCCACACTCTAAGCAATAAATTTAGCAAGAAAAAACGTTGATTTGAAATTGTATATAGTCCTGAACAATAGGGCTGTGCGATATTGGATTTCAAATATCGAAGTTAGATATATGTACGATAACAAAATGTGACTGTTATATCGATAATGAGTATAGATGCTTTCGAATTTAAAAATGTCTTTATCCAAATTAGAAAACTTCGAATTTTGACAAATATCTTCATCTAATGCCGAAAATTTAGAACTTTGAAAGAATGTCTTTATCGACTTTAGAAAATGTAGCATTTTGGAAATTATAATTATCTACCCCTATCGAAAAATATTAGAATAGAATTTCGAAAATTTATAATTCCGAAAAATATGGATATTTTCGAAACTTGATATTGATATTTTTCTAAATTCGGTATTGTAATTTTTTTTAAATCGATATTGACCTTTTTCGAAATTCAAAATTTTTAAAAGTCGATATTTCTATAATGATTTTGAGAAACTATCGAACAATCGATATTGAAAAATATTGACGTTGAAATCGATATATCACACACAGGTAAAAATTAATGTCTCTATATAACATAGTTTTTACGCATAAATTTTGTTTAGCAGGTAGAGTGCGTATAATAAATAGTTTACCGAGATCTTGCAAAAGCAAATTATTCATAGAAGCTATTATTTTGAATAATGAAATCCTACACGATGGATTGAAATTTTAGTCAACTTTTTTTTTTCATATACATTGAATTTTATAACTCATATTTGAAAATATCCTGTATAAAGGTAAAGGCTCGTTCGTATTGTATAGATTAAAAATGATTAAAATAACCGTATCACCTCAAAACAGAAAGTGACATTACTCAACAGATGTTCAGCTCAAAAGATAACTTNATATGTCAGTGAACTCTTAATTTTAAACATTTGGTTAACTTCATATAACACTGACCTCCAAGTTTTATTTCCTCAAAATACAACCTAAAACAATAATTAATTGACTTGCATTCGTATCATAAATGTGGAAGGGCTATTTTTTTTAATATATATTTGAACTCTTGTAATTAATATACTTAATCGTTACATTTATTAGCCAACTCAAACTTTAAGTAATTGACAAGCCACAAGTAATAAGAGGTGCAGTAAAAAAGTTCCGGGACTGGGTCAGTAAAAAAACAAATTACGTAATATTGATTAACTGTGTTTTCTTCAATTCTGGAAACATTTCTGCACCTCTATTTTCGGCACCTTGTTGACTACGTGCTGCGACTCGGTCTGAATTTCGTCAAGTCCACAAATCAGCATCCATTGATCACTTTTTTCAGTCGTGGAAACAGAAAGAAGTCGCACGGTGCCAGGTCTGGCGAGTACGGTGGATGGGACACTACGGCTATTTTGTTTTTGGCCAAAAACTAATGAAAAGACAACGTCGTGTGGGCGGACTTATAGATCACGGTAAACATTCAAACGAGTTTCTTTTTGGTCATTTGTCAAAAGCCGGGGAACGAATTTTGCCGTAATGCGAGTCATGTCAAAAATGTTGGAAAGAATGTATGTACTCAACTAATCCGTGAGAGATTCGAATGACTTGTCTAGTGTCATCAATTCTTTTCCGTTGATTTTGGTCAATTGTTTGCCTCCCGTTTTAACATTTTCTGCTTTCGTAATCTTTAACTGTCATCTTTACATTCTTGACCCGCGAGTATCACTTAACACAACGGGTTTGGATCATTACTTCATCACCAAAAGCTTCTTTGAGCATGGCGTGAGTTTGTTTAGGATTTTGTAACATAATTTTACATAAACACGCCGTTTTATCACTTGAACTATTTTCACGAGGACAGACATTCGCAACAGGACAGTGATAAAGCACTGAATAAAAATTCACAGGAAAAAATATGCACACCAATTTCACGATAATTCGTAAGGAACGATTGCACAAATACAGCAGACGACTGATCGCCGAGCTGTGTGACCAGTCACGGAACTTTTTGACTGCACCTCATACATAAAATCAACAACTTAATGTACAAAGGTAGTGATATACAAGGCATAAGTTAAATGCCAAAGTACTCAAAATGTTAAAAAAATAAACCATTTTTTGTGTATTAAGACGTTCATTCAACTTTATAGAAAAATAGGACACTTTTTACTTTACCTCAATATGGTATGTGACCACCTCTGGCAGCAACGTGGCCAACGACGTGGCATGCTGCGAATAAGGTCACCAATGTCAGTTTAAGGCAGCAAGCGATTCGCAACTCTTGGAGAGTGGTTTGTGGATACTGGCGTGAAGAAATTCGTCTTCCTAGAGAATCCCAATCATGTTCTATAGGATTTAAATCGGGCGAGCAAGCAGGCCAGTCTATGCGAGCAATATCTTCACCTTCCAGGAATTCATCAACCAGCCATTCTCTATGAGGACGACATTGTCATCCATGAGGAGAAACTCTTGGCCAACAGCATCTCGAAAGGGTACCTGATAACTGTTAAACCTTGCCAGTTTACCCGAACAACTTCGTGCAGAGGTGTATTTCCAGTTGTCGTAATACCTCCCCACACCATTATAGAGCGTAGGCCAATAGTACGATACGAATGCCATCTTCTGTTGAACACACAATTCCACAATCGTCTGTTTACATTTTCCAGAAATATGTTACAATTGTATGGGTCTGTTCGAACTGAAAGGATCGTTTTATGTTTGTTGCTTTAATTTTGGACACAAGTGTATATAGTAGTAATGTTATGAATTATACAGACAATATGTGAATTAAAGATGAAACCATATTTCATGTATGAGATAGTGTGTATAGGTACACTTTTTGTAAATATGTATTTTTACTGTAGTTCAAAACTATTTAATTTGGTAACTGATTGTATGAAATTTAATATACAACAAGAGGATTTCAATTTGCTACTTTTGAAATTACACCTGACTAGTGAAAGTAATTCATTGATCCTTCGAGTGAGGTATTCGTGTACGTGGGTGTATATCAAAGTTTTATACATTATGATGAGAATATTGTTTAACAAATACAGTAACAGAATAACCATATTAAAAAAACTAGTTAATATACCAGGCTGTTGAAAAACATCTCTAAATGATCTTCTATAGCAACACAATTTTTGCGATTAAAATATTTTATTAATTTGGGTAATTTCAGCTCCACCCCATATTGGATGGACAACTCCATAAGAATCAATGTGGTGTACCCACAACAAATGTTTGCCCAAAACTGTACCTAAAAAAATGATTGCACTATCTTCTTGTGCATTAAAGCCATCGAAAGAAATACTATGAAAATTATTTTTGTCAATCAATTAATCAAACAATTAAAATACATTACTATTTTGTTCTCAGATAATTAAATTAAACAAATTTTAAGTAATTTTAAATTTTCTAAATTTATTTTTACATTATCACGTTGCAGGAAGGTTTTCAATAAAATTATTTGTTTGTTTTTTCCCAAATAAATTACTCGCGCATTATCAGCATAAGGTATAATTTTACTATTTATAAAAGACACACGACTTTTATAAACTTAAAAAAGAGGACCAAGGCTAGATCCCTGGGAAACACAGTGTGTGACTTTGCCACTTACTGATCTGTAAGGTGTTAATTTACAGTTACGCTAATACGTAAGGATGTTATTTACCACCAGGGCAAAATCACGCTCCCAGAGAAGAAACAATTTCTGGCGTTTGTTGAACAAATCTGGGAAGTTTAATCAGGGAGAGATATAGAACAAAGCCTTGAGTTTATTTCGTTGTAAAATTTTCAAAAATTAATGAACATCTAGTATGTGTAACTCAGTGAATTCGACTGTTTTAGCTAACATTTACGAAATCATCAAAGTACCCATATTAGATTTTAATTAGTTTTAGAAAACTTTACACCAAAATAAAAACAATACTTTGTTCTATATGTCTCGCTGATTCAGTACCTCTTCAAGTTTGCTAACAAATGCTACTATCGCCATATTTTTAAATCAGTCTTCAAAAGGTTTGATATTTTACATTAATAATTTCTATTGTTTTGCTAAATAGTTAGTTGATTCAGTGGTACATATAACCCCCAAGTACGAATTTCGTTCCTTGAAGTTCGTTGGTTCACGAGAATTAGTCAATAATTTACCTATCCGTTATTTTTTTTCTTCCTATTAAATCCTTACCAAGCTTACAGTTAATATTAATCCAAGCTTCGTAGAGATGTTATTATCTAGTCAATAGTTGTCATGCCCACAGACTGACCTAGTTTTTGTTTAAGAGTCAGTACTACACAGCTGTGCAACTAGACATAGCTGTCTGAGTTTGCTTAAACAAATGAAATTGTCACAAGCACATCGAATATACTTTGTACCACGTAACGATTATAATTATTAAATCACTGAAGTCAGTGCGATAAGAATTGGATCCGTCGTGTTATGAAGAGGTGGCTTTTCATCGCAGATGGGATCCGATTTCTTATTTCAACATACTTTACTTCAAGGATTTAATGAATACTGTTATGAGGTACAAGGTATACTCCATCGTGTATGAACAGGCGATTTCACTTGACTTCAACGGAACCAACTCAATCACGATTTTTGTTGAGCAAACTCGAATACTGTTCTGTACAATTTCGGAGCTGTGTAGTGTTGATTCTTTTAACATTGTTCCTCAGTAACCATTTCACCAGGTCACGAGTACACTTTCCCAGCCTATTTAGGGACCTTCTTTATAAGGAAGCACATTTAAAACGAGCTCGGTGACCAAAAGTGTTCTAGTGAAGTGAAGTTTGTGCTCTTAGTTCTCGTTTGGTGGGTTTGTCCTTCACTGTGGCAAATAGCACTTCCTCATTAGAGGTTACTATCACCCTTTTACTTTCATTGCATCACGTTAATGTTTCTCTTTTCTGAGCAGAAACATTTCACGCCTCACACTTTGGGAAAACCTTCATGAACCATCATTGTGATGTGTTGCATACTTAATCTCTCAACACGTGTAATTATCTCGAGTTTATTCCTAACCTTGACCGTCCATCACAATACAAGCACACTCTAAGGACAGACACATCACCTTAAACGTCTCTTCATCGTGTGTAATTTACCGGGCAATTTTCAGATGCTCTTTTGTCTAGCTCCTGATTTCCGTATCACTTTAATTGGCATGCTGTGTTTGACTTGCTTGAAAGGTGCGCTTTGAAGCCATCTTGTTTTCGTGTTCACCATTTTTCATGTCATTCAGGCATTTGTGTCGAGTTTCTGCTGTCTTTTGTATGAAAAAAGATTGTAACGAACCCTTAAAGACTTGTTAAACCCCTTCTTTTTACACATAAATACCATTATTAAGAAGACAGGAGAACCCTTTTGTGTGTTTACAAAAGATTTCTAGATGTTCCAAGGATTAACTTTTTTTTTTAATTTTGCAAGGAAGACTTTTATAATGCCTTTTTATTGAGATACAATGAGATAGTCAGCACAGTATAGTGTGGACATAATTCTTAGACTCAATGTAGAAAAGAAAGTCTTTACAGTTTATTAATTATCGTCTTTTATAACTTCTTCAGTTGCTTAACTACGATGACATATTTTTAAGGGAGATTAAAGTAACTAGTTACAGTAAATACGTGAAACACCGTAAAAACTTAACTACGTAAAATCTATATACTATAATTCTCAGTGTCCGTCTGTAATCTCCCATTTTGATACACCTTTGGATTTAGGGTTTGAATATTGATATTTTCAAGAGAACAAAGACCTTGTGAATTGGAAAATGGATTGGAACTNCCTAACGTTCCTTCGTGACCAGCATATACACAGCTTCTTATCATTCTGTAGTTACTGTACAATTTTATGATCCTTTTT
Source organism: Machilis hrabei (assembly GCA_003456935.1). Taxonomy (NCBI): domain Eukaryota; kingdom Metazoa; phylum Arthropoda; class Insecta; order Archaeognatha; family Machilidae; genus Machilis; species Machilis hrabei. The sequence continues at coordinate 22,770 of KZ878499.1, forward strand.
ATGTCATTATAAACCGTACGGTATCTGATATAAGACGCACCCCAATTTATTAAATATTTNACATGGAAAAATNAATGTACTTGAATATACTGTAAGCCGCAAATAAAATGTGCCCATTCAGTTAATTCTGAGTTTGTCATATTGNTGCTCTACAAGTTCTCATTAANTTTTTATGGGTGATCTGTAACTTAGGGTGTTTTTGTAACTTAATGATTTTTTTAGCTTGGAACTGTTAAGGTATTTCGTTGGGTCACAGGTAAGCCATCTTGGGATGTGTAGCAGAGAGAGAGTGAAAAGGCTCGAAGTAGGTAGAAATTATCAGAATGACTAACAGAACTAGTGGACACGGAGAGATAAGAGGAATTGGTGAGTAGTCAATGTTACCTCTTATTTTCATCCCTTTTCGCTCCTTTTCTTCTCACGTAATATTATCTTGATAACTACTTTCAAATGAGGAAATAAACACAGAAATTAACACTTTATAACATATTTATACGGGTATTAATGAAAATCCACGACCTTCAACTTTTCAAATGTAAAAATTAATGCTATTCCGGTTTGTATACAATTACAGGCCCCACACTCATTTTAGAAACCAATAGACTGGTGCAAAAAATAAGGGTTATAATTGAATAAATACGGTAACTAACGTGACAATAAATTTGCAAACATTGTTTGAAAGGTCATACGGAATCTACAAGAAAAAACAGGTGGACAGTAATTTAGTTTTTCAACTTTGCTATAGCGTGTTTTTTTTTTATCTTCTACCTACTGGACAGTTGAAGATATTGCTGCACAAAGGAGGCAGCTCCACTTTTATCATTGGTAGGAAATAAAGTTACAAAAAAGGCCTTTGTGATTGATCTGGAAAAGTCTTTTCTCCAGATAATGTTGTATATTAACTCATTATTGGATATTAATAAGCTTACATACACTTATCAGAAATGTGGGTACATTTTCAAAATTTAGAGCTGCCCCATTCTTGCTCCCAAATGGAAAGAAAAGCATATCCTTTGATATTTATTTTTAAAAATTTAAAATTATTTAGCACTATACGTAAAACAATTATAAATACACTCTTTACAAGTACATCAAAATTTCAACGAAAAGTTATAAGGATCATGATAAAATCACAGCGTACTTCATCTTATCATCNTGGTCAGCATCACACAAAACAGAATCATTATCACCTCCAGCTTAATTNGTGAATAATTAGATTTCATTAAACGNAATAAAGTTTGTAACTAAACCNACAGTATCCTTATATTTGGCTTATTGTTGGAGAGTTGTAGACAGCGGACGATGGCTCGACTGAGATACAACCCTCACATTTCTCAGGACAGCGAAACAGTCAAAAATAGGGATGAAAGTAGATACTAATACTGTCCATATGCTATCAAAGTTTCGAGAGCATAATAATTCCCGATATATTTGTGCAAAATGGAAGCATCTCCGAAGCGCATTCCGTCTTTCATCAAACGAAGACGGGACAAGTACGAACATTATTATAAAGTATGTGTGGATTCTTCGAGCTGCCTCGTTCATGCACCAAAATATTCATCATTGTTTTACATATAATATCACCTAACAGTCAGTATTGATACAAATGGAACTGCCTCGTTTTTGCAGCAATATCTTCAGTTTCTATTGTATATCGTACATAATTAATTACTATCGCTTTATGAGTCTCGGTCTTTAATAAAATATGAAATAAATNGTCTCTGATAAATTATCTTCAAATATCAGTGCATCCCCTGTTATTTGTTTTCTTTCCATCTTTCAGGGTGTTTTTTTTTTCAGTGCAGTCAATAACTCTCCGTTTTTGTTGTTCAGATGCAATTAAGTTCTCTCTTTCAACTTCCTGTCTCGAACTGCTAGATCACCTGCAAACAACGTCATCAATTTTTATTTTCCCACTTTTTGTGTTATTCTGTGACCATTCCAGAAATGAAAGCAACAAAAAAGTAGAATTTAGACAGGTTCATATTCTGAGTCTGTCCAGATGCTGCTTGTATTGTACTGTTTAGTTATTCAAATTTTCTTTTACGTTTCTAAAGAAAAAAACAACTTTACATTTGAACAAAGTCATTACCTGTTGTCGTAACACAAAGAGAAAGACGAAAATGGCTACCTATTTTCATAAGA
>KZ878503.1:4021-14200 GCA_003456935.1 Machilis hrabei
TATTAAAAAGCCTCTTCAAATTATAAGATAGAGATGAAAAGAAAGGAGTACTAACAAATTTTCTTAATACTCATTTTTTTTTTATGGACATGCAATGGTTTTACTCCCCCAGTTTCAATTTGTACCCATTTTCTACTGCTCCAGTGAACAACTTCTTCGGTTTTCACGGCGGCTAAAATTTTTAGAGTTTTAACAGTTGTCACGAGTGCAACTCCCTCAGTTTTGCATAAGTCTGTAATTGCAGCATAACTTTCAGATTATTTTCTTTGTGTTGTGAATCGCTGGACAATTGTTCGTCTGAGGAAGTCATCCTGATTGGTTGACAAAATATCGTACAACATTGATGTATCAGAGTAAAGTAAGAAGCTTGCTTTTAAAAATTACATTTTTTAAATAATTTATGTCTTATTTTTAATAACAGGAGGAAAACTTTACACTAAATTGACGAGACTTATGGCAGAATAATAACGAGTTTTGAGAAGGAGTTAGGAAGTTTGAGACAAAATACCTTCTACAGCTCATTGTATAGTTTGCCACTTTCTCAAAGTGGCATGGTCCGATTAATACAAAAGGGNCTTTACTAGACATATTATCAATGGATTTGTCACCAATACAATAAGTAAATAGACAGAGAATGGCACGTGGAGAGGACATTAGTTAGTTAACTTTAAANGTGGCAAGTTTGTGCCCTAACTNGACAGCATAGTGTAATTAGTGTTATGTGAAGACATTAAACCAGCCGAATCTTATTGAATAACACTGCAGGAAGAAACATTTAATGTTGATCATACAGCAAAACACCTTCTCCTTTCAAAATTTAACTTCACACACCAATTACAAATTAACATTTACCATTAAATCTCCACAGCTAGGTTTGTGGTTGACCAGACACATTGCCTAATATAGAAAACAAACCCAACAGCTCAAATTCAGGGAAAACAAACATTTTAATTTTCTTAGGCCGGACGACTTTACAACAAGAACACTCCCTCCCACCTAACAGTACATAACCCAACCAAACACTTAATTAGTTCCCATTTAACCCCAAATTATTAAATTCAGTTCTAGTTCGTCGAAATAGCGGTTGAAGATTTGCATTCGTAACTGTTCGTTAAAGTTTAGAATATAGTGACACTCGAAGTTGGACTTATGGAACAAAGTTAATAATGGAATTTTCCCCTCAGAGCTTGGGAATACGGATAAAAATTGGTTTGATCTTACCGGTTTCGCTGCTGAAGTCAGGTCTGNAGGTGGTTAAGTCGGGGTACGTAACTAATTGTACTGGTGGACGAAGTTAATTAGCTATGGCGTAATGAATATTAAATTGTAGATTGGTTAGACACAGGTTCTAATAGCGGCGTTAGGCCTAATATTAGCTATAAATTGTGCGACTGCACTTCTTAACTTTTTATTCCAATTTATTCTGATTGTTGCCGTATTGGTATCCATGGTTGCTGAATAAACACACACAACAGAACTTTTCTTTCGTGTCTACCGCTCTGACCACCTTACTGCCAACCGCCGGGCATAATTTCCGCGTAAAGTTTAGTTCGGAGTTAAAATTTTAAATTGAAGTATTTTTGTCGTTTCTTTTCGTTCCATAATTTATGTTAATTCACTATTGCCAACTTTCGACGAAAGTTTCCGCTAAATACGTCTTATTTTTCTGAATATTTAATAACTCGCATTTTCGCTGTTTGATATCCTTTCNCCAGGTAAACGTCCCATAACACACACAGACCACAGATTCACACATCTTGCCGGCTAATGGAAATATTATGGCGTCTTTCACTTAACAAGATTAAAATTTCACGTAAATAAAATTATACCTAATTCGACCTAGCTTTCAACCTAAACCCTTCTAAATCAACTAAAACTTACTTTTACGGTATCTAATAAATTTTTNAACACTATGTTATGATCACGACCTATTGAATTTTCAATGGACGGTCTGAAAGAACGTGTCGAGAAGACGACCACAGGATCACGATCAACACAATTTCAGATCTTGTAAATGTTAATACCCACATGCAACAACTTTATTAGTTCATATTCATTAAAAAGACTTAACAGCATGGGCTGAAATTAAGACAGTCAAAGTCTTCACAATATGTATTGCTTGAATTTCTACTTCTAAATTGGTCTGGCATTAAGTTCATTAATGCTGGATGTAAAAATACGGCCAAACTTGGATGTTCCGGCAGTCGAGCGTCCCGTCTCCCGGTAAGACTGCGGACACGGACTTCGTGATGGCTGGAAAATCACGGATAGCTACCGATTTTAAATGCAATAATTAATAATCGAGACAATGATACTTTGTACGCAGTAAATTATTAGGCATGTTTTAAAGCTAGTTGCTACAAATTGAACACCACCAAAGGAAATTGCGAATTCAAATCCGTTTTTCGACGTTTAATTTCGTTTTCGGGAGGTTGCTGATTCCAAATTAAGTAACTAATAATCATTAAAATTAGTAAATTATTGTACGCGAGTGATTCTGAAAGTGCCGAAGATGCTACTGATCTCTATGAAAATGTGAAACTGTTCCAGATGAAGGGCAACACTCAATAAATGATGTAGAACAGTTTGTAACGAAGAACATTTTAAGCATTGAACAAAAATAATGTAAAATACTTTTTTTAAACAGTGTCTTCTTGTGTATTGATAAGTGGTCATATTAATTAATAAGTATTTGATNCAGCTTTTTGCATGTAAACTAATACAGTAGTCATCATATCAAGTCTATTATTTTTCATATTCAGAATGCTACATTGTTAATAGTACAGTTATGCTGCAGTAGTTACAATATAAAGTACTTTCATTATAAAGTATAAATATGCCTAGTCCACTGAAGTACATTGTAACGAGATTTTACTGTACTAAACTGATTGTGAAAAATGTACATTCGCTTATATTTTAATTTTCTAACCAGCAAAAGTGACATCGTCACTCGCTCTCCTCGCAAACTTTAAAACGGTTGATAACAAACAACATGAAAGTGACAACAATACAATAAAGCCAGAACTACTTACATTTGTACGGACGGTTCTTTGAAGTTTGTTGTGGCGTTTCTTCTCCGTTCTTACGCTGAAAGAGACATTTCTATTAGGGAACAACTGGCTACAACAGTCCCACATACCAACTCTCAAAATTTCTAAATTCATTAATCTCAAACACTATAACTAAAGCCAAAACATACGTGAAGAACACTTGGGACTTTATTGAATGTGTTAAAAACATAACAATACCCGAAGAATTCATTGTGGTTTCTTATGATGCCAAATCCCTCTTCACCAATATACCCCTAGAAAATGTATACAGGNCACTGGGTAATCTTCTACCTACAAACACCACCATCCCAAAAGAAGAAATAATCGAAGCCACAAAACTATGTATGGAGTCCATTGTGTTCACTTTCAAAAACAAGATGTACTCCCAAACATTCGGCACACCAATGGGCAGTCTCCTATCTAGCCCTCCGAGAAATTGAAGATGAAACTATTGAAGCGTACATAGAAAAAAATTATGTTTTTGTTAGATATGTTGATGACATATTCGCCATAGTACACAAGGACAGTGTTACTGACATACTCAACTCCTTCCACACCAGAATTCAATTCACTTTTGAAACTGAACATAACCAATCACTCCCTTTCCTAGACTTTTCAATTCAAAAGAATGACAACACCACCATCTACCTAGACTTTTACCAAAAACCCACACACACCAACNAANATCTAAACTACAATTCGGAACACCCCAGATCACAAAAAATCAGAGTAATGAAAAACCTAATTTACAGAGCACAAAATATACCATCCACCCATCAAAACAAAGAAAAACAACTATAAAACACAAAAAAGATTCTTCTAGAAAATGACTATCCAGACTTCCTAATAGACTGCTACCTTCCAAAGTCAACCAACAATAGATGCAACATCACAAATAATGAAAGAAAATATGAGAAATCCAAACACACCATTACACTTCACAACTCTCAGAACAGCTAAAACGAAAACGAAAAAAATACGACCTGACTATCATTGACAAACCAACAAACAAAATAAAAAATCATTTGACTAAAACAAAAGACAAAACCGACATGCACGACATCATATACAAAATCGACTGTACTGACTGCGGACAAACGTACATAGGACAAACGAGCCAACTTCTGAAACAACGACTCTCTCAACACAAAAATTCCATCAAAAACTCAGAAACAGAAAAAAGCGCCATCGCTGAACACTGTTACCTTCTTGACCATNTTAACATTGACTTCCCTGGCAGCCAAATTATCAACACAGAAAAAGACTACCACAAAAGACTNGCTAAAGAACAATGCGCCATCATCCAGAAGTTTACCAAACAATATGAATAGAATAACAGACGCCATGACATTTCCCAAAATTTATTGCAATATTTTAAAAGCTGACAAAAATAACCTTTTCTACCATTAACGTAAGTACTCAATATTGAATATTAAACTTGAACCTTTTTGTAAACAAAAACATGTACACTGAAGACGAAACGGATCAGTTTCGAAACTGTTTGTAATTATATTCAAATATAAACAAGTTCTTCTTGAAAAAAATGATTATTTATTAACTTATTTCAATGTTTGTCATAAATCACATTTCCATCTTCGACACTTTACTTTTAAAGAAGCCACTTCGATTAAATTGAAACTTAGTTCTTTTTACCGAGAAAATGTATCACCCTCGGCAGGGATTGTTCCGCTCGTGTTGGCGATCTTTCGAGTCTTACGAGGGGAGGGTCAGTTGTTCAAGTGTCCGATTCGAATGAAATTTCCTGAACTTTCATGCAGTCCTCAATACAAACAACTATTTGTCCAAACAATAGGGCACTTTGCCCCTCAAACCTTTATGAGAAATACACCTCTGAACGTTCAGCGTTTACATGACAAAGCCTCGGAATATGCAGCCTACCACGAGCTGCAGGTAGCCCAGTGCACAAGGCGCTAGACTCCAGAGCACTAGATCGATTCCCGGCCAAATCAATCGTTTGTCTTTTGTTTCAACGTGTTTTAATACTTCCGAGTGTAATTCTCCATACAAATCATAATGCCAACATATATAAAAATGAATAGCAATAAATAAAAATGACATGGAAGAATTACATTTAAAAGTACGTTTATTAATCATCGCAAGGTGTGGCCTTATCAGCATGTGACCCATTTTTATCATAAAAACAAAGACATGTTTATTTATTCCTATTCATTTTTATCTATGTTGGCATTATGATTTGTATGTACAATTATGCTCGAAGTATTAAAACTCTTTCATTGCATTTGCCTGGAATTGATCCAGCGATCTAGCGCCTTGTGCACTGGGCCAACTGCGGCTCGTGGTACAATGCATATTCCAAGTTCTTATAACTTAAAACGCTGAATCTTCAGAGGCNNGTTTCTCGTACAGGCTCGAGAGGCAAAGCACCCTACTATTTGTTTGTATTGAGGACCTATTTCAAGGTGCCTCATGACCTAGAAACATAGCAAGTACAGCTAAACAGACAATGGAACAACTGAAAATCTNAGTACCAAGTTCACGGTGTTAATGTCAGAAATGTGTTTGTCCCAGGCAGCCGAGAGGCCTAAGGAGTGAAACATCACAAACACGAGCTGGGTTCAATCACTGCTAAGCGTGATAAATTTCCAAGAAAATTTTTTTAAATCTTTTGCTGTAAACCAATTTTAAAAAGTTTCAATCAAATTACATCAAAAAACAAGTGACCTTTCGGAAACAAGAACTACATTCCTAATTAAAAAAAAATGGTTGTATCACAGTAAAAAAAGACGATTTATGTCTAATAATTACGAAATGTTGTTTGTTTTCTCGATATTGGGCAATGTGTCTGGTCCCCCACAAACCTAGCTGTGGAAATTTAATTTTAAATTGTAATTGGTGTGTGAAGAAAATTTTAGGCTTAGTAGATGTTGTAGGTTGCCCAATTAGGGGTGAGGAGTCCTTTAAGCTAGANTGCCTGTTTATTTTATTGAACTTTCTAACAAAAAATTTTAGCTTGTCACATAAAATGTCCACTTACACTGTGCACTTGTTTTAACTGTAAAAGACATGTTCTCTTGACGAGGTACTGCCTTCTGGTTCGGTGAAGTTTAGACATTGTCCGTCTACTGGCTGAAGTCTTTGAAGTCCCTGAAGAATCCTTTTGTCATATAAAAAAAAAAAAAAACAGAGAGGTGGCGATGAATAACGAGTTTGTTTGACAAAAATACATTGAAACAGACCAAGTCATAAAACCAACCATCAAAATACAAAATCACACTTTTCAATTACAAATAAAAACCTATTGCTTTACACCATTTTTCCCTTGATGTTGGAATATTGAGTCTGAACTTATTTCTAGTACATCCTCACGGATCATGATATGCTTACGTTTCGACCAAAGATAATATATCTAAAGGTATATTATTTTTGGTTTCGATTGTGTTTTGTTCTCTCTGTATGCCTACTCTAAAGTAGGTTCTAGATTCGGACACAGAGGGATTCATACTCTGGGTACTCCTCTTGGTTCCGGTAAAAATAGAAATTACAATAGGTCTGCGACAGTGGCATGCAGAAACGTTCAAGTGTGGAGCGAGTATGGACTACACCATCTAACAGCGTTCTTTCTATTTTGACTCCGACAGCTTGCGACAGCAATATCCCAGCAACAGCAGGGAGCATAAACAACNCTTTACATACAAGGATTCGGTAAAGTTTCAAGAAGGGCACTTACCTGTTTAAATCCTTTGGAATTATGTTTGTGCTCTTTTCAGTCCAGCTCAACACACGTTTCTGAAAGGAAAAACAATGCTAAGCGCTATTACGTGTTTCCTGTCTTTTACCTGAGGAGGTGCTTGCAGACAAAGGAAGATCACAAAAGCATAATGGCGGTTAGCATCGTTTTCACTTTCCAAAATGTGTGTTGTGCTGGACTGAAAAGTGCACAAACAGACATTCAAAATAGATTCTAGGGGATTTAAACTCAATAGTGCCCTTCTTTAAATTTTAATGAGTCCTTGTAGTATGTAACTTTGAAAGCAATTTGTAAGCTAAATAAGATAACTTGTAGGGTGGTTATTGGACTTAATGCAACCTCACAGGCACCAACAAAAACAATCAATAACATTGGCCCTATTTCTGTGTTAGTATCCCAGGCTATCCAAAATTGTTTTCCATGTATAAAAAAAATTGTCGTATCTCCTGCAATTCATCTAGTTATACATACTTTAAAGTGTTCCTAATAACAAAGACTTATTACTTACAGGATGTTTGCAAAACCTAAAGCGTCACCATGTTTGATGCATCTGCACCCTTCACTACCATAGCTTGTACGCACATCACTGTAGCAAATACAAAAGTAAGAAAAGACAATTCTGACGGTGTTGCCAATAGTTTTATGTATTGGCATTTTAATACTTCTGAGGCAGGAACAACCAGTACAACTAGCATATTCTAATTTCTGTATTTACGTGTACGTAATTTACGTAAACATATTGCCAGAAATTGTACCGGTTGTGCCTGCCTTAGAGTAACAAAATACCAATAAGGGCCTACATATAACTATTGGCAACAGCATCCAAATCGACTCCTCTTATTTTTGTATTTGCTAGAATTATGTGCATACGAGCTACGTCAGCGAAGGGTTCAGATGCGTCAAACATGGCAAAGCTTTAGGTTTTGCAAACATCCTGTAAGTTATAAATCCTTTAGTTATTAGGAAGACTTTAGTTTATGTATAACTAGATGAATTGCAGGAGATAGAGGACTTTTTTTCTTATACATGGATAACAATTTTGGATAGCCTGGGAAGTACTATCACAGAAATAGGGCCAATGTTATTGAATGTTTTTGTTGGTGCCTGTGAGGTCACGTCAAGTCCAATAACCACCCTACTACAAGGTCACCTCCCAACCTGAGGCATTATAAGTATTCCTAATCCACACTGCTCCAAATCTAGTAGGTAACACAGAAAGTATCTTCACTCTGCAACCAAGAAAGTGGCATTTGAGAACATGTTTCAGGTAGCTAATGAGTGTAAGAAAGGATCTGAGGACATTGTAGTTTCTTGTGGAAATACGTGGCAGCGCTGAGGATTTAGAGGCGCAATTGTGTATGTACCGTACTGTACTATCAGTGACAGAAAAAAAGGTATTGGGTATGGAAGTAAAGACTAAATATTGTTCACTGTGCACAAATAAAGCCAAGGTGTTGAGCAAACCAGACTATGAAAGCTGTTCATGTGAGTGGTGGGTGAAGTTCTTTAAATCATGTTGGCAGCACTGGAAGTAGGCTATGGAGCCCCAAGGAAATATATGCAGTTTTTCAGACGTTCAGTAGTCGATAGAATCCAATAAGTCAATCGGATCCAAGAGACAATGATATAATCCAATAAGTCAATCGGATCCAATAGAAAACGATAGGATCCAATATGTCAATCAGTTCCGATAAGATGTCCAAAAAAGCATATTGGCTATCGTTTTCTATCGGATCCGATTGACTTATTGGATTCTATTGTTTTCTATCGGATCCGATGGACTTATTGGATTCTATCGTTTTCTATCGGATCCGATTGACTTATTGGATTCTATCGGATGTGATTGACTTATTGGATTTTATAGTTTTTTATCGGTCCAATTGACTTATTGGATTCTATCGTTTTCCACCGGATCCGATAGAAAGCGATAGAATCTAATAAGTCAATCGCATCCAATAGAAAACGATAGGATCCAATGTCAATTGGTTCCGATAAGATGTCCAAAAAAGCATGTTGGTTATCGGATCCGATAAGAAATATTTCCATAAGGGTCACCCTTTGCAAAGACTTATTTTACTGCTTCTTCGAAGCTCAGAACTTTGCCAAAAGAGAGAGATACCTGCGTTTGGTCAGAGCACAGTGAAAGTGTGAAAGGCGTGGAAACCTGGGTCTTAAAAAAAAGGAATTAATCATATCGTTGTTCTACTTTAATTTACCAGGTGCTAGGATTCCCTTTTACAATCACTCCCTAAAAAACTCAGTCCAAAGAAAAGTTATAGAGCCTACACCCTAACCAGCCAATGTACATTTCATCACTTTCTTAATGCTATGATACAAATCGTACATAGTCAAGAGTGTTCCCAGTTCAAATCTTAGAACACACTACATTTATCTAATTACAATTTTTGATACAACAAAAACAGAACACATAATCAGGTTGTTGAACATACGCACAGTGCAGTACTTTGTTTCTAAACAACTATTCTTCAAAGACAAAAGCTGAAACATAGTGCTGCCAAGGATAAACAGAGGATATATCACATACCTCAACCACATCTAAAAACCAACATTCCACATCACCATACCAAGAAGTATGCTACAAATAAGGCTCAGGAACTGGACGAGGGCATCTCTCGGTCGCCTGGAAAACGGCTATCCGGAGTCCACCAGGCTGCCGAAACTTTGCCCTCGACCAGACTGAGCCACGTGACTCACCTCTGAGGACTCTCCCTCACTCACGACAATGTTATCACCACTGTCACCGGGTGACTGGGGAACAGTGTCGTGTGGCGGAGACCCATATCCACTCGTACTGCCAGATTGAGCGCCTGTTTTCCCTTGCTGCTCCAAGTTACCTGCAACACAAATTAAAAATCAATTTCAACCAACATTTTTTTTTAGAGCAATATACCAATCATTTCGCCTACAACACTCACTCATAAAATCTTCCGGTACATAGAGTAGTGTTTGCCCATCTGGCAACTTGATGGTTTGCGGTTGTGAAGGCTGTTCCAGCTTTATTAGCCTACCCGCAATACCTCCTTCTAAACCTGCTACTGACAGCTCTACAGCTTGACACTTCACATGATGCATCATCTGAAATTGACTAACCTGAACAATCTGAAGATACAATTTAAAATATTAACAAACTGAGACAAATATGCCTTACACTGCAGTGGATATTAAAGTTATAGAATCCAAGTTTTCTCATTTAGCTTAGGAGTGCTTATCAGTCTTCAAAGTTACACACAATGAAGCATTAAAGTTACAGATACATTACTTAGGGTGGAGTGCACCAACTCCAATTAACATTTAATCGGTGATTAAATGCCCTTAACCAGAGATTTGTTGTGCACCAACGCTGATTAGTTGGTAATCGCTGGTTACTTAAATATAATC
>KZ878507.1:3718-13863 GCA_003456935.1 Machilis hrabei
ACGTGAATAATAACTTGTGGTGCCTCGTGCACCCCCTGCCAAGTACCTTACCGGTAGATTGCAGGGTATGATGTAGATGTAGATGACAGCCGTGGCCTAGATGGTAAGACACTGACGTCGTAACGCTAACATTTCAGGTTTAAATACGAGTTAAGTCAGCTCAGATTTTAATTCATTAAAATTAAATTTAATTAGTTCTCCTCAATGTGCTGTTACATCGCGTCACATGCCATACTTCCTTATTCGGACGACACCACGGACGTTCACTTATATACCTTAACTTTTCCTTATATGAACATGCTATCCTGTAGAGCAATTGGTAGAGTGCTGGACTCCCAAGCTGGTGCGTGGGACTGGCGCAGGTTCGCGGACTAGTCGTGCGCCCAGAGTTTAATTCGGAAAATGAAATAAAATGAATTCTACTCAATGTGACGTTACACTACGTCACGTATCCTACTTCCAAATACGGAAGCCATCACAGTCGCTTAAATATCTTCTTTACAACCTTGGACTACAGCTTACCCAGTGGCTCAGATGGTAGAGCAGAGGACCAGTGATCCAAGGCAACTTGTGTGTAGGCGGTTCGAGACAGCCCCACACCAGCGGATTTTAATTCTGAAAAATAAAATTAATTAATTCTCCTGAATATTACGTCACGTATCCTACTTCCATATACGGAAGACAACACAGTCGCTTAAATATCTCATTTACAACACTAGCCTACAGCTTACAGGTGGCTAAGATGGTAGAGCAGAGGACCAGTGATCCAAGGCAGCTGGTGTGTCGGCGGTTCGAGACGGCCCAAGACCATCGGATTTTAACTCGAAAAAATAAAATTAATTCACCAGAGTCTGACATCACACCACGTGATAGCTCAGTCATAACATCGATATCGAAAAATCAAAAATCTAAAAATCTAAAAATAGAATTTCGAAAAATCAAAGAACCACAAAACAACCACATTAACTTCGTAAGAACCACAAAAGAACCAGATGTTCTCCTTGGAATGAGCCCGATGCCATCTTGGAATGCGCTTTCCCATTTTTAAAGATAGACACTTCGAGGTCAAAGGTTAAAGTTCACGGGGTCAAAGGTCAAATTGTAATACCGGGTAGCAATACTCTCTCACGCGATCTAACAGTGGAAACTTTTCAAATCATACTCATGTCAAGCACCATCAAAGATACCGTTATAGTTCCTGCACATAATACACATCACCAATTTTTGTAATGACTTTAACAGGATTCAGAAGTGTATTAGTATATTTTGCTAAAATTGTTCAGAGCCTTTTGACAAAGAATAGTTGCGTCTTCAAACCCTGCGATTTACTAGATTTCTCGTTAACTACGTTCAATGAATGTAATACTGTATTTTTAATTTATACTTATTATTGGATAAATCAATAACTAATTTTTGTCTCCTCAAAAAGTGTGTACCTAACAGGCACAATTGATTTAATTCAGGAACCACTTTACCCATCACATGATATTACCTATTTTAAAATTGCATAGGCAGAATAATTTTACCCTTACAGCTAATATCATTTCTGTCCACAGACGTTAAAGATATATTTCCCTTTTAATATTTTTTAAGTATTTTACGAAATTCCGTTCACAAAGGGGTACCTTTACAATTACATTGAGCTGCGGGGACTAAAAGTACTGAAAACTTTAAGTTTCACTAGACGTTAGGTCTGCCGAGGCCCAAATCTAAGCAGCTGCCAACTTCAAGCGATCTCTTAGCTGTATCGAAGTTATCAGTGCTTTTAGGACACCGCTTTCACAGCAGATAGAGTAAATGTTTTCAAGTACACGCATTTTAGAAATGGGGGAACAAGTTCTGTAATTTTAAAAGATGTCTCAGAGCTTTGCCCATTAAGGAGTTTTGGGGGAATTTACAATGTCTTTTACTTTCACAGCAACTATATGGAATNGTTTCTCGTCCACAAGGTGACCTAAATATTTGATGGATTTAAATTCAAACTCTGATTTCTTCCAGATAATCTCGAGACCAGCAGCAAAAATTCTGTCGAGGAGTTACGATAAAATGCGGACATGAATATCCTCAGGTATCGTCAGCTGTGGCTATAACCACATCGTCTAAATACACGAGGCAATATATCATGCTGTATAATTTTGTCCATAGCTCGTTGGAATACACTGGTGCTAGTTTTTTAACCCTTGGGGTAGTACCCCAAATTGAAACAGGACCTTTTGTCGTAAAACATGCAATGAGCTTCCTACTTTCTTCTTCAAAAGAGTATTGAAAATATCCTTGACCTTGAGCTAGGTAATTTTTCAGAAAATATTCTAGTTTTCCCTAACTTGTCTAAAATACTCAATTTATAAAGAATCGGAAAAGCCAGTACTTTATATACTCTGTTAAGTTCAAAATCAATCTAAAATCGTTGTCCTTTTCATTACGAAAAGCAAATGCGAACCCATTCACTCGTCAATTTTACCATTAGCAATATGATCGTCAAATTTGTCATGAAGAATGTTAAGTTTGGATGGAGACAAAGGATAATAAACTTGTTTAATAGGACCCATTTTCTCATATTTAAGCTCTATTTTCTTTTCGACTAGTTCCGTCAGTCCAGGAGATTTTTTGAAAATATTCATACTCTTTTCGTTAACCTTTTTAGGTTTCTCATTGACGACGTTTAATGATTGTAATACTGTATTATTAACTTTATATTAACTATAGGATAAATCAATATNTAATTGTGTTTACTCAAAAAGACAAAGTTTGTTCCTAAAAGACACAATTGATTTAATTCAGGAACTACTTTACCCATCACTTGACATTTTCTAATTTAAAACTGTATAAGTAGAATAATTTCATCGTTAAAGCTAACATCATTTCTGTACACAGACGTTGAAGATACATTTCTCTTTTAACATTTTCAAGAATTTCACGAAATTCCGTTAACAACGGTTTACTCACACACATACACTGAGCTGCGGTGTTTAAAATACTGGAAACTCTAAATTTTACAAACTCCATATGAAGTAAGATCTAGAGTCTTGTGACATTGTATTTTCCCATTTACTTTTGTCTCTGTCTTGGTTTAACAGCGCTTTTGAGTGCTTTGCTGGAGTGTGCCTATCTTTTGTGCATTATTCTCTGTTTTGTGTTATTGTTCTTGTTTCCTTTGAATATTTTTTGTATTTATTCTGGGTAATTTTGTCTTGCCTTCTTTAAGAATTTCCAGTTCAGTAAATATTATTATTATTAGTTGTTTTTAATTGTTATTTTTTAATGTTTTGGTGTTGGTTATGTATTTTATTAATTCCGGTAACATTTCTTCTTTTGATGGTAAATTTCATTGTAAAGATAATATTTGTAATTGTTTAATTCTGCTTTTAAATTATCTCTGTGCCTTTCATAAGCTGGGCATTAAAGTTAAGTAATGGTTCATGGTTTCTGTATGATTGCATTTTTTAAATGGTGCTGTTGGTGATAATCTGAATTTGTGTAGATATTCGTTCAGTTATGTATGTCTCATTCTAAATCGACTATAAATGACTTCTGTTTCTCGATTTATCTGGCTTTGAGGTAGTGACGGGAAGTCTATATAAATGTAGATGTATTGTTGTCCTATAGTGTGTCCTTTTTCCATTGTGTTCCACTGGTTTTTCCATTCAATATGTGTTACCTTTTTATGGTTTTATTACGTTATTCCAAAGTAATTACTGCTACTGTGGCCTGTTGTGCCTGTCTTGCTAATATGTCTGCTTCTTCATTTCTAGTTATCAATTTAAGTCCAGGCATCCACATGATTTGTATATTTTTCCGTTGCTTCTGTAGTTCTCTATGAAGAATTATTATTTCCATCACTATTGAATATGTTAATGGTATACGCGTTTTATTTAGACTTTATATAGACGACTGGGAGTCTGTTAATATTACTGCTTTTTCTTTACCGATTTCTTGTATAATGATCAGTAAAAGACAGTAGGAATTTCGTTCGTTTGCTATGAGCGGCAAAAAATCAGACTTCATAAAGCGTCATTCCGACGCGAATAGAATCTCCATTATACCTGTGTAATCAAAGCTATGGGGATATAAACCATAATTAATACAACGCAACTAAGCTTATCTCATAACCAAATTTTAAAAAATAGTTTACGACTCAACATAATGCACATTTTTTACAGTACAAAGATTCGAACTGTGTAAGCAAAAGAAAGGTGTCTCATGCATTCTAAAAGTGTTTCACTAAAATACTCCAATTTGCATCCACGGTTCGAATCTCTGAAAGCAAAAGGAAAGTGTCACTTGCAATCTAAAACTGACCAGCTTCGACCACTCTATAAGCAGAAGAGAGAGATCACTTGCAATCTCAAAATGGACCAGGTATCAGGTAGACCTGAAAATCACATTTTCAAAACTAGGTTTTAATCTCTGAAACTTATGCATCTGAAAATCATATTTTAAAATCTGCTTCGAATCTCTGTGTGACAAAAAATTACAGTACCAAGGTTCGAATAAAGCAAAAGAAAGGTGTAGTCTAAAACTGGACAAGGTATCAGGTTAGAATCTCTGTACGGAAAAGAAAGGTCACTTCCGATGTTAAAATCTGGCAGCAATATGCATACATGGACATTAGAGTGAACAATTATTTTACAAGAACTTAGACTGACTTTAATATTCGCAACTAAACACAATTAGGTTATACTCTAGTCTACCAGAGTTAAGATTGACACAGTACAAATACATGACCTCAATTAAGGTTAAGGCCACCTCAGACTAGATGGCTACAACAGATTCATATACCTAGTGAAAGGCCACAACTGGGAAAGTAGAGGTGTTCTAAAAATAATAGACTAGCCCAGCTTCCTCTTTCTTTGTGTAGGTTTTTTTTTTTTTACTTTCATTGGGTCTTCGGTAATTGTTCTTCTACATCATGCCAACTTGTGTTTTCTATTTGATCTGGTATTATTTCGTCTATGTCCTGTATATATTTTCCCCATTCTGTCTTTTTTATGTTGTATTTTTTTCTGGTACTTATCCAGTGCCTCTATATCCCATTGATCTGTAGTTCTGTAGGATAGTGATCACTATCCACGAGTGTATGATCTACAGTCCACGTACAGTTATGGAAGTGTGGCGTAATGACGGCTAGATCTATTACTTCGCATTTGCCACTATTAATTTCTATCCTGGTATGTGGTTTATCTGATGCTATGAACAAATTTGACTGATTTACGATCTCACTTATGTATCTTACTGTTGCATTGCATTCTTTAGATCCACACAATGGTGAACGTGCATTAAAATTCCCCGTTATTATCAGTGCTTTTTTATGATTGTTAAACCCTTTTAACAGTTTTCTTCAATGTTGTGTTTGCACAGACTACTCTATGAAAGATGGTTGTACTAGTACTGGTATTGTAATTAACTGGTATTGTTCTGTTGATTCCATGTCTATTATTGTTGTTGGTATTTTTTTGTGAGTATGGCTCCTCCTCCACCTCCTCATCTGCGGTTTAATCTATCTTGTGTATGTGTTTTTTATCCTGCTTTGTGAACTCGATCTGTTGGTTGTAACCATATTTCTGCAGCCTAATGTCCAGCATGTCCGGTTGATGTGTGAAACAAAAGTATCTACCAATGGAAGTAATGTTCGTGTTCAATGCCAAACGGAATTAGCAACATTGGGGTACGTAGAGTTTTATATGCCCAACCCAGTGTCAAATATAATTTTTCTGTATGGGCCCCCATTTTCGGGTAAAATGGTCATAAAGATAATATCGTAAATCTAAGTACACGACAATTTCGTTCTCTCTAGCAGCTTGGCCGACTGGTTAGAGAGGTTGTGGGTTTGAATCCTACGTAAGGCATGGATCTTTGTAATGTTGAATGTGTGTATAAATTAAAAATATATAAAATAACCGAAACAAGAGCAAGGCTCAGAACGAGAAAACAGTAAGAAAGTAAAGTGTAGAGGTATTGTGGTCGGAACGAGAACAAAGGGTTAGGCGATGGATCAAACCCCGGTTGGGTCAATTATTTTTGTTGTTTAATATGTTTTCACGGATTTTTTGTAAAACACTGTATTACATTTCTATTTTTCAATGCAAGGTAAGTGTTATGTTAGTGCTAGACTAAATGAAGTCCTTGCTGTCTGTAGAGACCACAGCTAAAAGTGTGATTGAAATTAGTCGATATGTGGCACGAACATAAAAGTGAATGCTTGAATATTGTTGCTTTTTGAAATATAGAGACTAATTAAAACACATACTCTTTTTCACTAGAGTTTGAGGGGAATCGGAGTTGTAAATGAAACCCTTTTCGTTTTCCAATATTCCATGCACGAAAAAACTTACACCACCGACCGAGGTTTGAACCAACGCTCGCCAAACCATTTCTTCTCGTTCCAATAACAGTACCATTACAACAACTGTACAATCTTCTAGAGTGAACGAAGTTCTCGTGTATTTAAGTTATCGATAATATCTTTATTGCCATTTCCCCATACAGAAAACTGACATTTGGCACTGGCTTGAGCACATCAAAGTCACATACTCCGATATTCCTCATTCCGCTTGCATTGAACACGAACATTACTTCCATTGTAAGTTCGGATAGCTTGGGCTTTAAGCTCCTTGCATTCCATGGTTTCATGCCATCAGTTTTGTAGGCATCATTGTTTTTAATATTGGGTATTTTCGATAGATCTTTTGAATGAATACGATAACCATAATTATTCGCAGCATCAATCATAATCTGGGCCCGTGAATTTTTTTGTTGAACCCGAAATGTTTCGTTTATTATTGTTACTAACAAGGATATTATGTTCTTTACTATATCTGTGAAAATGTGGAATATTCTAGTATTTGTTGTCTTTGGTGGGTTTTAATTGATTGGGTTTTTCGATCTCTTGTTTTCTATCACTTTTCAGCTACTTTTGTTGTTTGTGCTATGGTTGCGTATTTTGTTCTCTATTTATTGTATCTAAAGGTGGGTTGATTATGTCCTTTGCTTCTCTGAACAGGATCTTAGTCTTTGTAGCGTATTCTAGAATGTATGAGGTTCTTTTTTCTTATTTCACAATCTATTGACTTTGCATCATGTTCTTTTTTTTGCAGTTTATGTACTTTTTAGTTGTTCCTGTGCACTGGTCACCAGAGTGTTCATCTTCGCATTTGCGGCAGGTTGTTTCTGCCTTACAATATTTTTGTGTGGGACCAAAGTGGTAAAAGTTGTAACACTGTATTGGTTTTGGTACATATGGTTAAACAGGATGTTTCTCGTAAGCTAATGTGAAGTTTTCTGGTCTGAATTCTGTGAATACAATTATAGCTCTGTTTAGTTGTATTATTATCCCTTCCCTTTATGTTGTCAGGATTTTTACCGAGTCTATTTTTATGTTTTATTCCACTAGTTCTTCTTCTATTTCTTCTTCAGTTATCCTTTTTTCTAGTTTTTTTATTACCCCTTTTAGTTCATTGTTCATTCCTGTTAATTTTGTTGTTTAACACTGTGTTTTCTCTCCATCTAAAGTAGTACATGCAAGAGGAATTGCATTACCTTCTTTGTCTATTCTTACTTGTTTCACCTTCTGTCCTCTGCCGTTCCATATTTTTAATAGAATTGATTTCCCTTCTAAATTTGTTGAAACTTTTTTGTAGGTATATGATACTTTTCTTTTCAATTACATTTTGTTCTTCAAGAAATGTTAACTTAACTATAAAGTCGCTATACCACATCTGTTGTTTTGGTTGTTCACTTCTGTGTGATTTGATTTCTTCGTCTTTTAACTTGCTACTTTTGGATTTTTTTTAAGATTATTTTCCAATGAGGATTTAAATCTTTCTTTAACCTTGCTCGTCTTAGATAAACCATGGATTGAACATGGTAAAATAACGTTTATTTTTTAATCCTCCAGAGATTTATATATATATATACAGAGAGAGCACTTTTTCCGCAGCTAAACTAAACATTTCCGTTAAGTTGTGCAGTTCCATAACGAATCCCCGTGTACTACGGGAATTCATGAGTTTCGCTTTGGCTTTAATTTTCACAATCTGGTAATTTCACTCCAAGCTTTACAGAATCGTAACACTTGATTTTACTTAACCCACACTTCTTTACTAAATGCTCACTAGATCTACACTTGCAACACTGTCTAAATAAACATTTGGAGTTTTCCTTTTTCTTTCTTTACTTCAGCCACCTCCGAATTCTTAGTACATCAGGAGGCGGCTCATATACTTTAACCTCTTATAAAGTCCCTTCCAATTACCTACCCTCTTCTGATACTTTCCCTATCTAATACATGTTCAATCCGCATACTAAGGGTTCAAATTTAAAATATTAATCTTCTCAATGCCGCTGCACTGGTCATAGGAGTGCTAAGTTTCTTAAAAAGAGATAGGATACAACATGCTACCAAAACGAATATTTTCCCTTGTGTTCTTTTCTCAATCTTNATGCTAATGCTCGTAATTAGTTGCCTAAAACTCCCTGCATAGTTCTTTGAACGCCTCATCTAATAATGAGAACAGAAGCTGAGCTAGGTACCAAATTCTTGCCTGATCTTCTACTAACTCTGGCATAATCCCAAGAACGTCCCCTTGTCTCAGCCCTTTCAGTCTGTAAACGTCTTACTTTAATAACAAACTCTGATTAGCTTATGGAGCCATTGTATCGTATAGTAAAATCTGCTAGCCTTATTTTATCAGTAAGAGTCTAGAATACACGTAGCTTCAACGTACCACCAACGTTTTGACTCGGCATTTTTAATTGCGGACTCTTTTTAGTACATCATTGGTCTATCAATAATCTCGTTGCCTTGGAGCAGGCACAGTGATCAGCTAAAACAGATAAAAAGTTAATCTTCAACTGGCATCTGAAGATGATCTTTACAAGACCAGTTTTCGTAATCATTGAAGTTACTCGTGTGACATAATGTTTTACATTTGCTTTTCATCACGAATCCATCAGTCTTACTAAACATTTATAATTAGGCTACTCACCATATAGACAATTTTTGAAATAATTTAATTTTTTTTGTGTACCTCAAAATCCGTTGAAATAAAGCTAAAAGTGATTTCAAAAAAGTGTGTAAATGGGGCGAAGCTTAGGAAGCCAAATATAACATTCGGAATAATAATAAAAAAAAAAATTTTATTTAACTAGCCTTGGACTTTCGTACGTTCTTTGGTCCATTCTCACATTCGTGGCGATTTAACCAATTTCTCATTACTCGACTGTTAATTGGTAGCGAGGCCGAGAGGCTTAAGGCTCTTTGGAGGCATGAGTTCGAATCCCACACACTTTGTCCATTTGTACAATACTTTTCAAATATCGTGTTTCCAAACAATATAATGATTACACACTTAAACNGCTGGGCCACGCTGCATTCGTTCATCCATTTGGTTTTAAAATATTGTTGTGTTTCCAAGAAATATAATGAAACTGGGTGCCTTGATATTGTCTTGAACAGTGATGTGAATATTATCAAGCTAAATTAAGAAACTAACAAAAACTAAAAAGCTTAAAAAATATAACAAAGTACACACTTCGATTTGCAGTGGAAAGTATAAAATAAATGTGTGTGTCTCGACCATCATAGTTGATCTGCACAATGAAAGTAAGTGACTGTAATTGCATTTCTTACAGGGCTCATATCTTACAGACAAATTATCATTATCATTCTTCTTTAGCTAGATATGAACAAATCTCCTAGACAATTTCATTGGTGACTCTGATTTCATTTCATGGTAGACGGGGGTTTGAAAACTGTCTATAAGATATGAGAGCAGTAAGAAACAGAATCACTGTTACCCACTTTTATTGTGCAGATCATTTACAAATAAAGTATACAATTAACGTCATTAAGTACAACGGAGATTAAATAGTAAAATAAGATAATACAACGGTGTCCAAAATTAACAGAACATGTTTATGTAAACTTCGAATGGTATGGATTTTGCATATAATACAACGACAATATCTTCTTTATGATCTCACTAATTTTTCTCAACAATATTTATGTTTCAGACTGAGGGAGAACAGAATGTGTATTTTAACCCATATTTCGGCTTTCGTGTTGCTGGAATCACTCGACGATATTCAGGGATGCACTTTTGTACTGGACATCGAGATGGACAGGAAGAAGAAACGAAAGATATTGA
>KZ878515.1:26478-38188 GCA_003456935.1 Machilis hrabei
TGGAAAGGTATCGGACAGGGTACCATCAACTGCTACTCTGATAGATCTGTTGCTGACTAGAGCTCTCATCCACCCCCACACAACAATATTTTTTTTACGGCAAGCAACACACCTGTAATGCAAAAGCACCATGAGCGCCAAAAGTAAACTCCGGAGGTCAGGGTGGCCAATCAATCTTTTGGTTTTCTGTAACCCCACGGCCGATCCATCGGCTAGGGATGAACTACTGCGATCTGTCATAACTGCTTAACTTTTCAGAAAATGATAGACCGATAGCGCAATAATGGTTCACAGAACACTCCTCTAATATGCAGCAGCTTTCGTAGCACGTGGTTACCGAATATGAATACAGTCAAAAATAGTTTAGATCGAACGGAAAACAGCATCTACGGTAGACCTCAACATTCAATGAAACTGGTGGATCTGGAGAAAAACTGGNCAAAGGAATGGAACAAGATCACCAGAGACCACTAGATCAAACATGTCAGCTACATAAGTCGAGAGTGAAACATTTGAGCCCATAACAACGATAAAGGGTACTTGAAAAACTTTCTCCTTACTTAACACAGAAAGTCATGTTAGTAAGTGCGTGTGGCCAGAAGGTTATATGTTTCGCACGCAAAGCACGTATGCAAGAGCCTTCCTTCTGTTGTTTTAAAAGCAACTGACCCACCCACCNACATGCTATTAATACGTGAATGGTTGTTTCTCTCCAAATAGAATTGAATAGTATCAAAGACGCTGAATGAATTGAAGGAAGAAAATTCTATTGAGCGGCAAGTGATCTTAATAAGGCAAGCGCGTCTCTTGGGGGACACAAGAATCCTAATGGTCCATGCTAATTGTTCATCCGGCTGGGAAGTTGAAGCAAGAAATAAAAAGAGGAAGAAGGAAGACGAAAGAGAGACAGAGTGAAAGAGAGGGAAAGAGCAGACGCGAAGCAAAAAACACAGACCATTACGTCATCAACTTACGCCTTATTCCCGTCAGAGGCAGGGAAAACGACGAAGCGTTTCATGTGGCAGAAACATGTCCAAGTATGGCATTTAAGGGTATTCGAGAAGAAATTATGATACATTGTATGTAACCTGGTAGGATTACATGTTAAGTGAAAAAAAAAAAAAACTGTGTAACAGACAGTAAGTTATCAACACGAATATTGTGTCACTTTAAAGCTTAAAGCCTTGAGATGCTATTAGCTTCGATCCCTTTATTTAATTAATTTTTCGTAGCTTGGTAAGTGAACGAAAATTTGCGTTTTAAGCGAAACGAAATTTCACGCTACGCTTCGTTTGGATATGACAGAATCGATGCTGGTACTGTACTGTATTTTGAAAAGTAAAATTAAAAAAAAAATTAAGAAAATTTGTGATTCATGTGTGCCCTTTAGTAATATAAAGTAAAACAATATTTTTGGGGGTCGTCTAACTTAATTCGGGCCTGAAAGGGTTAACAAATAAATATTAGTAATATAAAGTAAAACAATATTTTTGGGGGTCGTCTAACTTAATTCGGGCCTGAAAGGGTTAACATTTGATCGTAGGAATTTTGCAGAAGGAATGTTAAAAGGAGTGTCCCGTGGACTGGACAGAATATATGAGAGTACATCCCAGGCCATGCTGGCTTTATACTTCTTGTGAATGTTCCGATACGAGGGAAGGTGTTCAGAAGTTGTGAACAGATTCGTGAAGTGTGGCATCACTTCCGCCGGCTTTTCAATAGTATAGCGGCTGAAATAGACTCCAACAACAGCCAAGACTCGGTGTGTTTATAAAGGTGATGTATTTTTTGTCAGCGTATGTGACTGATGTAGATTTTATTTATTTCCTCAAAACAGAGTACTCTCAAACGTATTTTTCAAAGAACTCGCGCAAATAAACAAATATTAAGAGAAATATACATAATTTCACTCTAAAGTAATTGAGGGCCTGGGTGGACTAACTAACGACTTAACTTCAAAAACATGGTTTTGAGTAAACTGAAATTGAAAGTTGAACATCATGGCTCCACTTTATCACATCTCATGCCACCGAGGCATGAGCTAGAAGAACTATCGATAAATACAGAGGGATTATGAAACACAGTGTTAAGATTTAAAATATGTAATGGGAACAATGACAGCTTAAGCGATGTTAAGTCGTTAGCCCACCCAGTTTCTCAATTATACCTGTCATATTCTTTGGAGCATATATAGGCGGCTGTCATGACAATGCACCAAACATCACGGCACGTGACGACAACGTTTTATCGGTTTATTATGTGTTTTATATATTTTTTTTCTTGACTGGCCTTTCTACATCCCAGACATAAACCCCGAGAAAGTATACGTGTTTCAGTGCCTAGATTTAAAAATCGTTTTTCTTGTAATTATGTATTGTTCCACAAAGTAGGCTCTATACATTTGCGTTACTAAAATGTTGAACAGTCACAGAAAAAAAAAATGAACGACACTGGTGGAAGTCGACATTTTTACATATCGTATGTGTTTCACACACTTATTTTGGTAAAATTCGGTAGAAGTGGAAATTCACCGAAAGGACATTAGCNTAAGAGTAAATTCGGTGAATGTCCAGTGCCCGTGTTTTAGTCCAATGTCCAATCACTGGTTCCTGTAAAGATGTAGCAGTGGACGTTCACCCAATGGACATCCACCTAAAAATAAATTCAGTGAATGTCCAGTGCCCGTGTTTTAGTCCAATGTCCAATCACTGGTTCCTGTAAAGATGTAGCAGTGGACGTTCACCGAATTGACTTTTAGTTTAATGTCCGTACATTTTACCCTTTCCTTTCTTTTATTCCTATATACACGCACATAATCAACCTCTAAATAACCAATTAGTGTTGACGCGCCGGAAAACCTAACATCCTAACATCAACCTCTAGCGATCTTCTGACTAGCTATAACGCTTTGTCTTGTGATAATGCCTATATCCATGCACATTAGCGTAACATTCCTTTAATGACTATAATGAAAACCAGATTATGTTGCCAATATAATGAGTAAATAGTCACGGAAAGTCATCACAAAGTAATGTTGCTAATTATGAGCATACAGACATGCCTAAATTACGAGGTCCTCGCTAGACAAACTCATTATTCACTAAGCTCCATTATTTATCGACCACTCCTCAGAATGAAACCAGCGAATTCACTCTTGTAAGTACCGCGTACACTAAACACGTCGAATAACTGGTTAGCAAACAATCATATGTATCACCCGAGGGTGAGCACTGGTGAAGAAGAGTCAGCCTATTAGGTGATAAAATAAATCATATCCTGTGGCCTCTGATTTAAGTACAGTCGGAAGAAACTTACGAGGTTGTCGTTAGTTACAAGGGCAGCTGAAATAGCTACACGTATTTGCAACATGTTGGCTGTTATTATTTGCAATAACAGAAAGGGAAATTCAGATGTTTGATTTGGATGCGTAGACTGCAGATTTTTTACTCTCCTCCAATTGGCCGCTTATTTTTCAGATGACAAAATGATACATATCTCGTGAACTGAAAAAAGATTTCAGTACATATAATTATTTGGTTAATGATCTCAGTTTCTGTCATCTTAAGTCTGAATGGAACACCATCCGCATAGCGACGACGCTTCAGCGTGNTTGAATTTTGCCTGTCATTCGACACATAGACGGTGGTGGGATTTGTTATATCGAACACTTGTCGATGGGGCCCCACTTTCACCGTTCTTCCCGGAAGGCGCTATGGTCATATCTTAATGTTTCACAGGCAGTCTTGTAGTAGGGCGCCCACAACCCTTTATACTCAGGGCTAGAAGTTGTCCCCGGGATTTTAACCCGGAACATTCCGATCATTGAACTTGTGGTAAGATTTCCGTACAACTTGCTTATAATGTCATCCTTTAACATTAAACTGTGTCGTTAACTGTATTTTAGCAAAATAATGGCGTAATAGCCAATGAAACTTTCAGTTTGAGATTGCCTATTTATCTATACCTACCTCCCACGAGGCAGGTGCACTAGATCCTTGTGTATGAAACTTGCATGAGAATTTTTAGCCAACACTCCACGACACCATTTAACTACATGTTTCACAGGCTAGCTCATAACCTGTTATTGCCCACGACAAGAATCACGGAAGAAACAAAGATAGCGGCATACACACGGCCCAACACGTCTACTTGCTGTTTAACGAGACTATCGTTGCTGATTGGTTATCGTGGATATGTTTTCCTTAAACATTTTGCAGGACAGAAACATTCCTCACGCAAACTGCAAAAGAATCGCTAACGAATTTCTTTGAATTTGACTCCCATTCAAATTTTCTGGTAAACTTCAGCGTTGGAAGTGAGCATTACTGGTGCGTTTTACTTTTGTATTAGTAACTCCAGTTATACTCTGTATATGGCCTGTGACTTCTTATTTCCAGGAGCTTAGAACCTCAGAAACGCACTACAAACTAAAACACACCGTTTCGACACGCTGTGGTAACTAGATCCTGAACGTTTCAAACTAGTTCCCGCATTAACAGTCGACTTGAGTTAAAGCACATGACGTCACGATTTAAGTTACTTTTGTGATCAGCAGTACCAAGTGGAGACACAAAAGGAAAAAGTAACACACTATCTCACTTCAAAATAGTTCTCTTGACATGATGGTGCAACACTTATTAAAAACGTAATCCCAATAATATGAATGCAATTTTTTGTTTAACTGAAAAATAAGTCCTGTAAGTTGTAAGTATGATACGTGGTTAAAACGTCATATCGACACCTGATGGATCATTTAACGATGATGTATGGTCAATCACAAACATCCATTCCTTACGCGGGTTACGAACCTACAACCCCCGATCTTGAGCTCGGTAATCCAACCACTAGACCATACAAGTCGGCTAAGAGAAAGAAAATAGGTCTTTTAGCTATAGTTTATATATTACAGATTGAATTGTATTCAGAACAGGTACAATATATACCACTTGCTTTTTTAGGAGTAGTGCATGGTGATATGGGTTGACAGATGCTATGCAGATCACCATACACATTTTTTTTCCTTTATGAAATGCCTCGTGTCAGCTTCCTCTGTGCAACAAGAGTGTTTATGAACATCACTCGTCCTCATTATCTGTCTCAGAGAACATCTGTACAAAGATGATGTATGCCACGCCATGCCATCTTCACACGAACAGCTATTCTCAAAGCTTAGCAAGCGACATTTGATACTTGTGTCTTCTCGCTGATCGTAAAAGCATGACTTAGTTAGTACGAGGAGCAATACGAGATACCGCTTAGAGACTTATATTCAATGTATCAGCAAAATTTAATGACCCCCATTAGTAGCTGAGGCTTTTAAAATTGTATATATTAATTATTACGGGATATCCCCGGAGCAGGACAAAAGAAGCGCACATCAAATTGCCTGTCGAGAATACCAAGTCAGCAATTGACCAGCCAAATGGAGCCGCACATAAGCGACTGACTAGGCATTCTCAACAGGCAATTTGATGTGCGCTATGTTTTGTCCATCTCCGGGGACATCCCGTACTAATTAACAATTCGTTTTTTTTAATGCCTAAGTTACTAATAAGAGTTGTTTCAAAATTACATAAATAATGTTTAATCTTGCTGATGACAGGGATTGCATCTATGACCTTAGTCAACATGCGGTTGATAATGGGTTCCGAAATTACTGAGTTCGATCCCCGCTAAGAGTGATATAATTTCTCAGTATAATTAAACATCGTTATTTAAAAAAAGTTGTTAACACAAAGCACGACATATTAATTAAGAAATACAGACTCATCACTTACACATTACTAAACTGCACATGAAAACTTTATGTTATATGGCCACTGTAATGAAGCTCTACCGGTCTCCAGGCAAATCTCGAAACATCGTCTGACACTGATCCTTTACTTGCGCAATGTGTTCTCTGTTATTCCTGCAATTTTTGGATAATGTGAGGCAAAATCACATATACTGTGACAGTGGTTTGAAGAACCCTGATCAGGTTGTCTCAAAACTTAATCCGTGCTACCTGCTGATAACCACACGTAGCTGGTTTCGGTTTTGTGAGACTCAACCCGAAATATTTTCTATATGGTTATTTTACTTTCATTACTAGCTGTTGTGAGGCTATACAACTGCAATGCAGCACTCTCGAGTTCACAGCTGGTGACATGAAGTCGGAGGCAAACCCCGAATACACAGAAAGTGATTGATTGACATGAGTAACAAACCATGTCCCTTCACAGATGAATCTGGTCCTCCTCAATTTCACTTCCTGTCAGACCTTAGATTTTTAATTTTGAACTTTTAAATACCNCTCCCCCCAGTAAGAAGACTCAAACTGATACATCTGAAGAGTGCTGATGCCATNCTATACCTCTGTAACGAACGNTACTCTGCTTGACAATTGCTATGGAACATTTGTTGTTCCGCATTCAACGCCTCTCAGCCGCTTCAAGCAACCTGCCTGCATAGGACACTGGTGTGGGGTCTCTGCCATCCATATAAACAACAGTGCCGCCCGAGCTGACTGTACAGGGCCGTCGCGAGGGCGGCGCGGACGGAGCATCGCGCCAGGCCCCGCAAACCCTTGCGACGGCCCTGTGACTGTACATGACAAATCAACCGGAGTGAGTCTGTAGGGCGAAACCGTTATAGAGGGCTGAAGACGGTAACGTCAAGNTTCAGTGCAATAGTGTGGTGTAAAGCAAATATTCGGTTGCAGAATGGCCGATAGACATCATATGAGTGATTATGATCACGAACGAGCTATTGGACAGTTTGAGGCGGGTCAAAGTGTCGCCGATGTTGCGAGAGTAATGGGTGTGTCAAAAAGTGTGATTCCCGACTGAAAAAAGCCGCTGATTCCAGAGGAACAGCCCTGCCTGCGTGTGCATGCACGTTTAGCAGAAGACTTAGCACGTGCTACAGACACCCATGTATCCCCCAGAACCATTTAACGTCGACTGAATTTTGTGAGGGTATGTGCTCGGAAGCCCGTTAGGTGTATTCCGTTATCTTCCCGCCATTGCCGTTCCATATTACAGTGGTATGTAGTCGAGTGTAGAGCATCGTNTATGGGACCAACGGGAGGAGTCAAAGGTTGTATTTTCGGACGATTCACGGTTCAATGTTACGAGCGATTCTGGACATCAGCTGGTGTGGAGAGAACGGGGAACACGTTACAACAACAGAAACATTCGTGAAGTTGACAATTATGGTGGTCCTGGTGTCAAGGTATGGGCGGGTATCATGATTAATGCAAGAACACCGCTACATCTCTTCGCAGCAGGGTCGTTGACGGGATAATGGTATTGTTATGAGATTTTGGAGGGGCATATTAGGGTCCTGACTTTCTGTTCATGGACGACAACGCCCGCCCACACAGGACCGCTTGAGTTGCTGAGGTACTAAAGAGTGATGGCATCGAGCACATGTAATGGCCTGTTTATTNTCCGAACCTGAATCCCACAGAACATGCCTGGGACCCTCTCGGAAGATGTATTGCACAAAGGAAAACACCACCCCGGACTCTTCAGGACCTTAAACTGCCTTAAGGCAAGAATGGGACAACATCCCAACGGAATTCCTGAACAGCCTTGGGCTGCTCGAGGTNGTCATACTCCCTACTGACTCCACCAGAGNTGTCGGCATTCAAGGGAGAGGATACATTTACTGTCATCACACCATGATGCTCTGTGAGTACCCTTCTGGTTCTTGCTTCTTTCCATGGTGAGGAATCAATAAAGGTAGCATAATGTCTGTACTTCTGTACGGTATGTTGGTCTTCCTGGACCAGTGTCCACAAACGTTATGATCCAATATGTCTCTGTTCCTTAGCGATGATGATGATATGGTGTTTTACGTCCCATCGACACACAATGGGTCATTAGGGACGATGAAACAATGTATAATGTGATTGATGAAGGTGAACTTAATTCTATGAATGATGAAGAACACACACATATAAGACAGCACAAACATCCATGCCTTATGCGGGATTCGAACCCGCAACCTCTCGTTCCAGGGCACGCTGTGCTAACCACGATCCCAAGTAGGTCGGCTGTTCCTTAGCAATATTCAAGCAGTGTAGTATGTTCCAGGAACATTTGGCGTACGGTTCGAGGATGCGGGAAAGATGCGACGACCATCTTTTGTTTGTGTTAAGTGTTTGATAGCTAATAGTCCAAGTATTCCTATTTAAAGGTATGTTTTGGTTTAATTTTTCTTTACGTATTTATAGTCGAGCAATATCCCAATTAAGGTAACTTACAATGGAAATCCTGAAGATTATGGTACGAAAATCTGGAAGATGAGGAAATAACTGCTGCACTGCTTACCTTACGNGTCAANTTTNATCATAAGCTTAGAGAACTGTTCTAAAATAGCACTATTTTCATTCCTCTTACAGCAGTTTAAGGTTTGAAGGTACAACCTGTACGTTTGGAATCATGGCTTCATGGTTTAAAGAAATTATATTTTGTTTTTGAATAAAAAACTCAAATTATTAATTTCATAACACAAAACGTCTTTTAAAACTCATTGGCTATAGCACACTAAGGATTATTTGTTTTTCAAATACACGAAAACTACCAATTTGATTACAATCAGTCAATTATTTCTTAGAACTGTCAGCTTATTTCAAAGGGAGGTCGCTATCCGCGTCCTAACAACATTTCACTCACTCGTTAAGTGCTTTCGTTTACATCGAACACTTATCAATGGGCCACCACTTTTAAAGTCCTTTCTGGAACAAGCTTACATCTGTACCTTAGTGCACACAGACAAGTTGGCTGAATGGTAGAGTGCGTGAACCCTGGTTGGAAAATTACGGGTTCAAATTATGTGGCGGATTATTTTCCAGGATGTAAAAAGGTTACCCTACGAGTCTACCTGTGAAACAGTCCATATTAAGGTGTGATCTGTCTTCCAGAGAGGACGTTAAAAGTGGGGTCACAAAAATAAATATTCGAGGTGAAAGCAACACCAACGGTTGGGTGTCGAATGAGTGTCAATATTTAATAATCCTGAAACGACATTGCGATAGCGGATGGGGTCTTAATTATACCTCACATGTTAGAAACATGGTACCTTAAAGTCAAAACGATCAACCATACCTTAATGTGATGTAGTATTTATTGACATTCAGACTCTCGAAACAGTGTTTTAGTTTCAGGTTGACTGAACCCAGGATATCACGAGAATACTACCAACCTGTCTGCGTTACTTTTTTAACTATTCACAACACTACATTTATGGGCTTTGGGATATCTATGGGCTCAATACAGATCATGTCATAAAAGTGTGTTATGGTTAAGTTAATCATTTCAGTATGCGAAATAACAACAAAAGAATAACTTGTGGGCATCTTAACCCACGATCCCATGCGGAAAAGTCTGGCTTGTTCATGGAAAAAAGCATAGCCTTCAATACACAAACGCGCAAATTCACCAAAGAGTAATTGCTTTGTTAACACACAATCACTGATTAAAGAGTGGGCACATTGTAATAAATGTGGATGGAATATGTTTATGGATATATGGACCTCGCCTTGTAGACGAGGGCTCTGTCTAGCTGCCTACGCCTATGACAAGAGAGATCATTGACTGATCTAAATGGCCTTGCGGAAGAATTCGCGCGGGTGCGAAGTAAGGTTAAAAGAGGCGGTGAAAAGAGATGGTGTTGCAGGGACAAGAAATCTCCTGCTGGGATGCTGGGGAAGGAAGATCCTTATGAGTGAGGACGACCTTCGATTATAATAGCTGCTCGTCTAACGGGAAAGTACTCTGCGAATAACAATGAATGAATGAGCGATGATACCATCCATGTGCAACATCGTTTCATTTTTTATCTTCAGCTGAAATAGATGTCTCTACGATTGCGTCTAAAACTAATGCGCGAGTGGTTTTCTTTATAGTAAATACTAATTAGTAAATCAGAAAGGAGTTCTACAAGTATATATTTTCCAACTAACATGTTTGTATAACTTTGAGGGATATTGTCACATACCTTCTCCGTTAGAAACCACTTATCCCAACCTCCTACAAAATATGGAAATTTGACAATGCCCAATCTCACACATTAACAGGTGCAGCACCACAGTGTATAGAAAGTAAGTATTTGACGCATACTTTAAACCAGTCCGTCTCCTAGTAAAGTGATGTGGTGTTCAACGTCCTATCGACACCAGATGGGTAATTTAAGGACATTCTGTAAGTTGTCTTTCAACTCCTATTGAGCAATTTAACGTATTGTCCAACCCCTATTAAGAAGTAACAGCTTAAAAGTGTAATTTACTTTGGTGGACGACTTTNTGTCTCTTTGTGGAGTTGATTTGTTGTATGATACCTTTGGAAAGAGTTAGATAATTTTGTCCACACTTGACAAACCTACAGAAGGGTGAGACGTCTGCCACCATTTTGAAAAATGTAGCTCGTTTAAAATTCAGATAGGACAGGACTGCTGTATTTTTCAATGGCATTTGTATGGGTAATTAAAGATTTAAAATCGTGTGATCACAAGTTTATACTTCCGTCATTTTGAAATAGTATGGCAGCGTTTGTCTTGAGGATTATTGAGCATTACTCAAATATTCTCATTCCATTTGGGGAATAATAGGAGGATACTGCTCTTTTCTAAATGATGTTATAATATTTACTAATTAAAAGATTTTTATAATATGTGTTCCAGGAAATTTGCAGTAATTTTATNTCTTTTGATAACTTCACTCCTGCTCAAAAGAAAATAATATTTTGATTTTTTAGAGATTTGGAGATATATTGTTAAGATGTTGGGATTCTATGTTCAGAAAACTCATTTAGAGTTATTTCCCCTGACATTTCCTCCAACTGCGTCACTCTTAGACATGAATTTTCCTATCTCATTATAGTTCCCTTAAATACGGGAACTCCTTGGGCTTCACTTCTAATGTTAACTTCTTGGTGCAAGGACATTACAATTTCCGAAATATGCCAGGAAAAAAGGGACAGCGAAATATCTCCGTGCCGGAGATAAACGCCATTCTTTAAGGGTCGACAGCAAGGTTTAAAGCAGTTCAGAGTTAGTCAGTCGAATCTGCTTTAACTTCATTCTAATCCGATACATGATATATTTTTGAGCAGGAGTGTATGTGCTCACTTTGAAACAATAGAACGGGCACATTGAATTCTGTTTGAATTGATATACTCGTATGTTAGGTTATACAGGACGAGTCAAAAGTATGGTTTAAAAATTCTAGGGTAGGTTCGTGGGACCAATACAAGACATTATGCAAGAGTAACAATTTTTTTTTTAGTCGGCCCATTTCCGAGATAAATAATTTTCAAATTTGGGTTAAATGTGGCAACACTGTAAAAAGAAGAGTTGTGAAGGAATACTAACGTTGATGCGGAATGGCTCAGAGCTAACGCTTTTGCCTCCATTTTCACTTAGAGTGCAAGAGGTAATGGGTTTGAAACTCAACAAATTACAAACAAAATGATCGTTTGCGAAGAGTTAATTTTACTCAACAGTTAGATTTGAACTGGTTGGATAAGTATTTTTATTTTATTTTTTTATGCCGTGCAGCTGCTGCTCTTGTCTTCTTGTATTCTAATTCAATTAGGCCTTTGCATGTAATTGCAAATTTTTTTTTTTTTTAGTTTCGAACCCATTACCTCTTGCACAAGTGAAAATGGAGGCAAAAGCGTTAGATCTGAACCACTCCGCATCTACGTTAGTATTCCTTCAAAACACA
>KZ878516.1:8104-18386 GCA_003456935.1 Machilis hrabei
CAACCTTCTGATATGAATTATTTGCGAAAAAAAATTCCAGCCTCTACAAAAAATAGATGCCTTTGGGTTTGAATCTGTTATGTCAGGTTTAACGCATTATTAACTTATTCGACGTTTGAAAACTTTCAGTGAAAAAATCAACCTTCTTCTACGACGAATACTTTAAGATAAATTTACTTTTTTTACCATTAATCTAATAATGGGGTCTGGATTCGCACCCCTAACCCTGAGATATAAATCACTAATTAGGATTAATACATTCCACATTTGCAAACTTTTTATGCTAAAGTGAAACTTGTTCTGCGAAAAACTGTTTCCTAGTTAACGGTATGTCAGATACATTGCATAAAGGCCTCCGAATTTGAACCTGTGAAAGTGAGATTAATGTAAATTACCACAAATTACTCTACTCAGTATTCCCAAACGTTTAGTTGAACATTAAACCTTCTATTGTTAATACTCTTTTGTTACACTTTGAGATGCTGCTCCTTTGTATAAATCAAACAAATGACTCTGCATTCGAACCCATGACAACGAGACATAAATCAATCATATCGGTTTAATGTATTCAACATTTTAAAACTTTGTGTTGAAAAAGCTACCATCTTCAACATTTGCTTATAACCCCAGTGCGTTGTGCGCCGGTAAACAATATATATCTTCAACATTTATATTCAGAAATAGCGTTATTTTCATAACATCAAATAATGACCTACGGCTATTATCAATAATAAAAATTGGTCTAGTCAACATCTGAAAATTCTTGGTGAAAAATAAATATCCTTTGTCCAAAATGTATCGATAAATCACTCTTAGCTATCAATCAAATAAAGGCCTGTAGATTCGAACTCGTGAAAATGATATTTTAACTTCAAGCATCGGATGAAAATACTCAGCATTTGAAAACATTGGGTGGGAAAACTCGACTTTCTACAATCAATACTTTCAAAGATAACGTCATTTCCCGTTAATAGAATATATGCCTCTGGATTCGAACCCGTGACTCTCAGTTTGAAATCAATACATTCAATTTTACTAAATATAAAAAAAAAACATTTACGACTAAAATTTTCTGNGATCTTGATATATGTTATGTGAGCAATCTCACCTGGTTCTCGTTATATTGAATACATTTTTGTGAATTCAAAACCGCGACCTTCAGATTTAATTCGTTACACTCAATTATAGAACTCATAATTAAAAAATGTTGGCGTAAAAATCAACCTTCTACGACAAATAGTTCATGAGACATAGATTCTGCCCATAAATAGAATAAAAGCCTCTGAGTTCGAGTGATAGCAGGATTTAGGTCAGTAATTGAGAAACCATCTACTTAATATTTGCAATGTTTGGGGGAAAATACCACTTATTAATAATACGTTGTGCTATGTACTACAGTTCTATGAGCTTTTTAACCAGCTTCTAAATCAAACTAATTATCCCAGATTCAAACACATAACTATCAAATTTAAATCGTTACACTCAGTTATACTACTCGAAATTGGAAAAGCTTTGTTTCAAATATCAACCTTCTAAGTCTTATACTTCTCGAGATATCACCATTGCCTAGAAATCGAACAAAAGCCTCCGAATTAGCACATAAAAAATAATTAATATTTTCCGTAGCAAAAGTTGTTGTTCAACTCATTTCTGACTGATTTTAGAAAACACGTTTGTAAATCCATTAGACAGGTGACGGCTTCGAAAAAGGGGAGACCACCCACAGTGCAGAAAATACTCCCTCACCGCCAATACCTCACCCTTTCACGAAGACGTTGTTTTGTACACGTGCCACGCTGCATTGAACGACAGTGCTGCTTCTTCAAGGAATATGCTTGAACTAATAGAAGCTTTAAGCTCAAAACCACTTATAATTTGAAATCTAAAATTCTCAATATTGAACTAACGGATATGGATTCTGTTTAAAGGTATTTGTTTAGATAAAATATCCAATATATACCGCTGGATCAAGTTTTTGGTGTGAACGCGCCGAAAAAATTGATTTTTCTAAAATCAATTATATAGAAATACAAATAATTAAATTAAAACAAATCGAAGTCCGAGGTCTATCACATCTTATGTGATTCGACTAAAAAATACTCCAACAAGATATCTTGAATAACGCCGGGAAAATTTTATTTCTAAAGTAAAATGAGGGGATGATGCAGGGTATTAAAACATTATGGCATTGAAAGAATTATTTGATCGCTAATTTAGGAATTTTTTTACAATGTTTTTGTAATGTTTGCTTTAACGGTGATCCTCAACCCTCGACGTTTGCGGCTGGCCGACCGATTTTGTTGCTGTTAATGGCATCAATCGAATTTTTCTCTCTATAGATATGTCGTCATTTATCCGACTGATTCTAAAACAGATTTCGCTGCGTGGTTGTCTTCTGTTTTCTTATTTATTGGTTGCGTAAAGGCGGATCCTGAGTGAAGCGTGCGACGCGAGCGATCCAGAGTGACGTCACGTCATTCTTGCTGTGAGTGAGCGTTTGACCGACGGCCAACAGTCTGAGGGAGGCGACGAACTCTGGGGCGTTTTTATCAGCGCTGCATGATTTTCTTGTTTTTAATCGCCCGATATAAATGTGGATGCACCGACACCAAAGGAATGACTTATTGCGCAAATAGGAAAAGAACTGCTACCATGGAATACAGAGTAAACACAATGGACAACAAATACCATTTACGTACAATACCTTACTTTGTGCCTCTTCTAGCTTGAAACAATCGTCGTAACTTATTACTTGGACACAGCTTTACCCCTAGAATAANCTCTATNGCCTTCTTTGCNATGTGATCACTCCAGAGTCCGCTGGCCAAGTCTCTCGATCGAACTTTCGATCACCATTCAGTACAAATTTGCCAAGCTTTACTTGTGCAACGTAATCATATATTCTTGTTAATGCTCATTTTTATTAATCACTCATCAACACCAAATAATACCTATGTCGCCTGGCAGTTCTTTGCACGTAGCTACTTTATTTAACCTTCATAAAGAAATACCCATACTCAATGACACTGGCAGTGCTGTGTTCTACATATTCTGAATGCTTTATAGTTAATCATATCCTTTCTGATTGCACAAGAACGCATTTTCATGAGCGTATGCTCATTTAAAACTTAAACAAAGACTTCAAAGAACTATTTACTCATTATTGAATAAAATAAACATTTAAATCAAAAGTAGGAATTCTAATTCCTACACTTCACACAGGATACGCCGAGACTTCCGTTATTGCAACACCCTAACTAGCCGTTTGACCTTTTAATGAGTTGTTCTGATTACATACTTCTATATCCATTTCACAACAATCTCTCTCTTCCTGTTTAATATAAACAGTCATTTATTTCAATGTCATATTATTAACTTCGACACTGAAATAATATATGGGACAAGCCAGTCGTATCGGCTACCGAAAAAGCGGAGGAAATATCAGCCGGATTGGTCTGATAACGCGCATCTTAAACCTATGACGTGAACTGAATACGCACACTGATTGGGCACTTGAGTCAGGTGGTACTAAAATGGTCGGCCCCAAACATCGGTGAGGTTGAGGATCCACCTTTAGGCGTTGACTCAAATTGTCATGAAAGCTGTTTGTAACCCCCACATTTTCCTACGTTTTAAATTGAGCTACCGTCTAGTGCCTGTTTTGCTTTGCTCAGTTGTCAATCTGCTATTCATGGGCAGTACACACCATATGTTTTGGTTCATTTTCAATACAAAATTCCAAAGTTGTCTACATTTTTATGTATTGCCCAGCTAGTTTTGCATTCACAAAATGAAGTTCATTTTTTGAAAATTACTCCAGGATTTGAACTAATTTTGTTTTTATTATAGTATTCACGAGTCGATCAGAGATAAAAAAAAAGCCAGTTCTGCATGGAAATAATGAACCTCGACATCGGCAATAAATAAAACACTAACGAAAAACACACATTTTCAGTGACTTTCGATAAAAATTAACACTATCTTGCTCGTTAGTATTTTTGTTGTTGTTGGTGTTGATTAGTCTAAGTTCATAATTACAGTTCTACAGAGGTTCGGTAATCGAAAGTATGAAGCTGGGTCAGCCAATACCTAGCATTCAACTTCCTGTTGGTGAGAAGTCAGGAGAGCAATCGTAACTCGAAATCAGATATGGTCATCATCCATATTTCTGCCCCTGAATCCTTTGGCGCGCAGCTGAGTGCCTTTCTCTAGATCGGGGGTTGTGGGTTCAAATCCCGCGTCAGGCATGGATGTTTGTGTTTTCAATTCCTCTTCATTTATTATAATAAGCTTTTACATCAATGTTAAATGATGCATCATGTGTCAATACAATGTTAATCACTACATATCGCTGTCATAATCCATTTGTACAGGGAGCCAATCACCATTTAGTAATAACATGGTAGCTTACAGATAAGTTTGTAATGCAAAGCACCAATGCTAAGGCAGACTAACATCACAAATATTAGTATAAAACGAAGAAGAAAACAAATGAATTACAATTGACAGCAAACTTGTAATTAATGGCGTGAACTGTTGTATATGATAAACGTGATCCTGGTTAACCAAAGTGAATTTGAAGGGAAAATGTTACGCTCAGGGAAAATCTGTCGATGTAGATATGAGTTTCACCGAGTTCTTATTTCTCTTTGGCTGGTAACTTAGTGGAGTTATGATGCCACTGTAGAACACTATTTTTGGCATGCGAAAAGATGCCAAACTCCCGAATGTTGCTACGATTCCCTTTCAATTGTAGAACGGCCCCAAACAAAACATTCTGAAGGTTACATACCTGTAGTAACTTCACATGTTCACAAATCTTCATAGCTTCTAGCCACTCCGTCGCTGCATCAACAAGATTATTCTTGACAAACCAATAGTAGCAACCAAGCTCAATGTGTATCGTGCATGTACTCCTGCTGTCCGTAAATCGCACGAGCAGCTCCTTTAGTTCAGGTACAACATCAAATTTGCCATGACTAAGTTTCCATCGAACTAAAACAATTGACAGAGATGGTTTAAAAAGTCCTTGCTTTGATGCTCTTTCATAATACCACTCAGCGTTCCTTAGATCTTTTCTGAAATACTCATAAAACTTGCCGAGGCCATGGTTTGCTGTCGGATTATCAGGTGATAATTCCAATGCATCCTTAAATACCTGCTCAGATAAGTCTAGATCTCTGTATTTATAATGTGAATGCTCTAGTATAAACGCACATCTCAACAGCAGCCGTGCATGACTCGTGATGTTCGGAAGTGTTTCTTTACAAATGGCAATAGCACTTCTGTTGAGTTTGTCAATATTAGAATCGTCTTTGTTTATGTAGAACAATGCTTTGGCTTTTTCCATATAGACATTGGCTAAGAAGAGATTACTCGAACAAGTATTCAGGAGCTTTGTTGCTTTTTCTAATGTATCGACTTCTTCGTCTGATGGACCGATTCTACCACAAACATTGTGCCTCTCTCTACCGAGTAGATTGCTATACATAAAATACCATTCTCCTTGTCTCTGTGGGTACGAGGTATCAAATTCAATAGCTGCCTTCAAACACATCTTGGCTTTGTTCCAGTTTGTTCGTCCATATTCACGAAGGACAGCTCCCTCAATTCCTTTGAGGACATACTGTAATTCATCTCTGACCTTCTGTGGGCATTCCTTCATTGCTTCCATAGCTTGAGCCTCATCACCTTTTCTGTACAGAATGTGTGCTCTTTGAGCATGAGCGACGTAATGAATAGCATCTTTGAACAAATGCAATGAGTCCTGTTGAGATTTTACAAGAGCTTCTTCTAAAACTTTCAAACCAGAATCGAAATCTTCTCCCCTTGCATTCGCATGCGACAAAGCAAGAAGAACAGTCACAGCGAGTAGACCTTCATCTTCTGAAAGATCATCTTCATCTGCTTTCCTTAACATTTTTCCTTTTACGACTTGAATATCGCAGTAATCATCATATTGTACGTCCCAAGTATACGGACATTCAAGCTTGGCTAAATATTCTGGAAGTCTAGTGCTCGATTCAGCTTGATCAGCCATGGGTAGTCCTTTATTCTGCTTCACACCTGAAAATGGAATGGAAAAGCATTTTGTTCAGTGTACACTTTATGTCAGCTGCGCCATATTAAATTTGTTCACCTCATTTATTTTGTTATAAGTAGTTAATAAAATTATATAGTCACATACAATTTAAAAAATACTAATAATTATAAGACCATTCAGAACATAATTTGAATTAAAGACATCTTAAATTTACACTTTACTCCAGATTGTGAATTCAGATGATGTGATTTGAGCTAGTATGTTATATTATTGATTATGTGACCTCACAGCTGGGAGCATGGCTTAATGGTAAAGTGCTTGCCTCTTGTTCGGGAGGTTGCAGGTTCAAACTCCAGAACCAACTCTTTGCCCTGAGTATAAACTGCTACCCCATGGATGATGAGGTTGCTAGTTTATTTGGCAAAGAATTAGTAGTGGTAGAGCCACTGTGGACCAAGGCAAGGTTTATGTTTGGTTACCATATGTGATGCCTTTACTATTTCAACATGGTTAAATTAATCGCATAAGTTCAATAACTTTAAATGTTGTGTTATAAGAGTACATGTATTAACATGTACTCTTATAACACAACATTCAAAGTTATTGTGAATGTGAGATNCGTTGGACTCTGAGGAGAAAAACTGAAAATGTTTTACCATTTTAAAGTTCTGATTCACCAAAATATTGATTAATATTATCTGAAGACTTATATACTGATCTATATAGTCCTTCTTTTGATAAATATAGAGTCATAAAGAATAACAGTAGAGGTTTGTTGGCTCGGCATAAACATTTAATATTTCTGCCAAGTTACAGTATTTTAGTTATTGTCATCTTGGCCAGAATGACTTAGGAAACCTTCGTATTCATGTTTGCTGGATGCGCAAGATTTTGAAAGCATTTTAAGTGCCTTATGCAGAAAAACACCAATACAAAACCATATAGTTCATGTAGGTCAATGTCTGCTGTTTCTAATTGTACCAGAAAAAAAAAATTTTTGCACCAAAAGTTTACAAACATTGACCATGGATCCAGACACACTTACAATATCTACTTTTCAACCCATACCGTTGATAGGCAACCAGATGATGTTCTACACTTAAAGTACATTGTCTATATCCTAAAATTTAAGTGGTGTAAAGAGACGATTGGTAAACCAAAGGTTTGTCAGTGTTAAATACATCAGATCCTCCTTCTCATGGGTACGAAAGCAAGGTAAAGGAAATTCATACACTTAAAAAATGTGCAGGGGCTATATCTCGGGAAACGTTCGTCGTAGGAAATTTAAAAAAATCGTCTATTGAGTAAAAGAGTGTATTGTAAAGGTGCGCATTCAGACTCATCTTTTGTATTAAGAGTCAGCAATGCTGAGCTCTGAAACAAGGTAGAATTGTCTGGAGTGTAATCACAAAAACTTTATTTAGTTAGTTCGGGTTAAAGTAAAGTGAAATCGGCTACACAAGCAGTACAGAACATATCTTGTACCCTAGAACAGTTATAATTAAATCGCTAAATTCAAGAACTTATTGATGGAAAATTTCCTATCAATATAGTCTTGACTTTAGTGATTTAATTATTATTGTTATACGGTACAAGGTATGTTANATACAGTTTGTTCCGCCGTTTTCAGCTTACTTTAACCAGAACTAACTAAATAAAGTTTTTGTGATTACACTCGAGACAATTCTACCTANTTTCGGAGCTCAGCATTGCTGACTCTTAAGAAATTGAAGTTCTATCTCGGATAGAAATCGTAGCAGAATGTTGTTTCTTGCACAAAAAAGTTGCAAATTTTGAGTGAAATAATTGTTGTTATTGATTTTTAAATAATAACCAAACGTTTGAAACTGTAACAATTACTTATTGTAATGTAGCAGCATGGGTTCGATCCAAATGCCGAAATTGTTTAATATGCGAAAGTTACGTTACAAAAGGGTGATGCAAAATAACTGTTATTTATGTATATTTACATTTGTTATTCTGTTGTGAGAGGCGAAGAGTTATTAAAATTGAACGCTTGATTTAGATCTAATATTTTCTTTCCTTGTTTTTAGAAATATGAAACAAATGTTTCAATTTAGTTTAGCACCCAATGACCGTATTCGGCGTAAAAAGGCTGCTTTGGTACTAAAAGTTTGCATGTATATGTTGATCAAATGACTTTTTTGGTACTTATTTTGGGATAGGTAGCTACTATACCTCCGAAAGAATATTTAAGATGGTTTACTTTATGTGAAACTTTTTTACCGAAAATATTTATCCATTAATATTTATTTTAAAAAATGGCCATTGGTTTAAACTTTCAGCAATCATTTACATTTAATACGTGCCACGCGATGCAAAGGTCACAAATACATCTTTTTTTTTTACACAGGCTGATTCCTACACTAAACGTTTTCAAATATTTACTTATTTCTACCATTTAACTGCCTCAACCACCGGTTAGAACAAAGCGTAGGTATCTGGTATCAATAATTTCAAAATTTGTATGGATAAACCATAGCTCTCCAAAGAATCAGCGTGAACTAAAAGCATGTGCTGTAAATCTAAAACAAAACATTTTAAAATAGGCCGAGTTATAGACACATGGTGGGTTGCATCTGGTGTCCGTTCAGTTAATGTAGTTTCGAATAATTTCGCATCTTTCTATAAGGCATCCAGAGACTCCAGCCGCGATGCTAAAGAACGAGCACTATTTTTTGGGCTTTCAAATACATTGTCTTCGAAAACATTTGTTCGCAACCTAGAAGTCATGTTTTATGCCTTAGAAGAACTTTCAGATTTGTCCCTTGAGTTGCAAAAGAGAGATATAAATCTTATCGAGGCACATCGTACAATTTGTTTGCAAACTCAAGTTCTTGAATCTCGAGTCGATCACTCAAGTAAACATTAAAATAAAACTAGTAGGGTATTGCAAAATGCGAATGACCTCCAAGGGTGGTCCATTAAATGATCGAAGTTGCCAAGTCTGCAACCATGATATCAGAAGCACAATTTCACAGATGCCTTACTAATAGACTCTAGCATTCGTTGTTGAGTTAGGCCTACTTTGTTCACGATTTTACAAACATATGTTTGGCCACTATTTGGTGTTTATCATGACTAACTCACTGGCTGACCACAAGACAGATTGATTGAGTTCAATAGCCACTTAGATCTGCTGGATGAACTGTTAACTAAGCCTGCATTTTATTTTGTGCATTCTCTGCCATGTACCTATATGATGGCTCAAGGTAGACAAATTTAATGTCTGTACAGCAGATCAGTAACACACACCACTTCAGCACAAAAACAGAGGTAACGGTTTATAATAACATCCCCTGGCAAGGAAGGAAAGAAGTCCATAGAACGATGTGGTTATGATGGTGATGTTGAACACAGATTTACCTGTGTTGAAAAATGAGAAAATATAGGACATAAACGATCTTTGTAATAGTAGTTGCGAACAGCACCACTAACTACATTGTGCAGAAGCATTACATGATAACTAAGTCTGGCAAACATATATTCTATCACATATTTGATCACAGTCTAAAGGTCAACATACAAAATACTATCTTTCCAGATTCAAAAGGTGCCTTTCTACCTCAACAAATTTATCCGCGCATCCTATACATACAGACAAATTCCTTTATCAATAAAATATACTGTTTAAAAGCATCATTAATTAGTCACGCTTCAAAACAGTTTGTATACACAGCAATCAGCTTTCTCGCATTTCTTGTGTTTACTACTTACTATCTGCTTTACTGTAGATAAAGCCCTTGTAAAGTCTGTATTCCAGTCACTCCATTTTTTTAAAGATGCTTTACATTACGTCATTTTCGCTCAAAGGGCACATATTAAGTACAGAAAAGCAATGACGCACGCTCAAGCATTGGACGCAGTAAAGGAATGCCTACAGGAGGTCAAAAAGTGTGCATTAACTACGGATTATCATTTTGCTTACCTGTCTGCTTAGAAGCTTCAGTCTTACTGTCTCTGTATCTGATAATGCTTTGCTTTATAACAATCACTCGACACGAAATATAAACCAAGAATTACGTAAACCTTATTCTTGTATAAACTTTGATTCTTTCCTCGTAATATCATTGACATTTTCCAATAGTAATTGAACAGATGCATTCCAGTTAGATAAACAGCTGATAAAGCGATGCACAACATTGATAAATTTTCCACAAATAACAATTTCAGTTGTATATTTTATTTTACACGATGTCGCAAAGTTGTACTCCGTCG
>KZ878526.1:0-10352 GCA_003456935.1 Machilis hrabei
AAGTATTCGTTTTCTTCTGTACTAAAGTTTTATGATCGTACTCATTTCACATTCCTTGCACAGCCATCCGCCGTGTT
Organism: Machilis hrabei; assembly: GCA_003456935.1. Classification (NCBI taxonomy): domain Eukaryota; kingdom Metazoa; phylum Arthropoda; class Insecta; order Archaeognatha; family Machilidae; genus Machilis; species Machilis hrabei. The sequence continues at coordinate 78 of KZ878526.1, forward strand.
CAAATTGTTGAATCCTTTTTCCGGTTCTTATCATTTCGTACTTTCACTTCTTCGGGTTTACGGGCGTAGAACTTGTGGACGGCAAAATCGCACCTACTGCAAGCTCTCTGTGGCTTAGTATTGTACTGAATATTTATATGTGTTGTAAAACGCAAAACAGATAGCGGGAAGATAAATCTACAATCTAAATTAATCCTACAAATTTAGCTTAGTGGCTGTTCGTAGAACCGGCTCTTAAGTAGCCAACGAGATAAAATCGACTGTTTTCACTTTTATAATTCTGTGCGGGTCACACGCCAGGTGGTCATTTGCCGAGTCGCTAATGTTTGTTCAATGAGGGGAAAATTTGCCGTTGTTCGCTTTATAAAGATTATAATTCAATCTCGGACAACGTTTTCTGGTAAAGTTATTGTGCGTGCAGTACAGTAAAGCTAAAACAAGTTGATAGTGGTGCGCTTATTCTTTACAGATAGCCATATGGCGAGTCAGTTTCTTGACGTCGAAATAAGTTAGTGTTATTGCAAACCAGAATATGAATAATGCGAACAGCGAGTTATATGTATAAAATCAATTTACCTCCTGTACAAAAGAAATTTCAGTTGACTTTTAATAATAATTAATGGTAATGTTTTTGGAAGCTCGCTTCTGAAACTGCTCTGTTGCTTCAAAGTAGCAATGACTCGATGCGATGTCAGATTTGCCACCGTTAGTAAAAGCTAACTTTGTAACAGTTTGGGGAAATAATTTTTTCACTTNATTTTTAATGGTTACGAACAGTAGATTAAAGACTGTATAAGACCTACTAACTAAAAAGCAGCCATCGTATTGGCGTAGTAAAGGGCTAGGGGGACGTGTGCAGCTAACAACCTTCTCTGTAGAATTTGAGANGAATTTCATTTTGGCACTGTCGACGGCAAACACGACATATGCGTCGTCATTAAATCTTCTCTTTATGTTAGCGCTGTCGTCCGATCTGGTGATTAATTATTATTCGCACATAAAAGATGATTTGGATTGGTCCATCGTTTTCTGCAAGAGGCAACGTGGGCGTAAAAGTCCAGGGTCTCTTCCTAAGTATATTTTTATCTTAGCGCTTCTGCATTTTTGCCGTCTCCAGTAATTGACCGTGGAAGCTGGAATTTATCTTCTACTGTTCTGACACATTTTGATAATAAAGGGATGAAAGAAGGGCTGTAAAATTGTTCAAGGGGCTTGACAGACTGATTTGCTCTTCTGCCAATGTTATGAATTTAATGCGTTGCTTATTTTTACGACGCAGTAGTTTGGTGTGTAGGTTTATAGGAATATCACTTCTGTTGTACAGAGAAAGCCATAAACTTGAGTATAGTAGTAGGTGGTATGGAGGTTCTGGTTATTTTCGTGTAAGCTGCTTGGTTTGCGAGCAGTTATTGAAAAAAAAAACGTATCGTATTTGGACTAACTTTTGTATGTAAAAATTCTTAAAGTGGACCTAATGTTTTGACTATACTTTAAGGTGAGATCTGTTTTAAGTCGATGTATTTACGTTTATTTACTCGATAACTTTCAAAGGAGTAGCATGATTTTTAACAAACTTAAGTGTTAGGGTGACTTGAAAGGCATCTCGTGCAAAAAACGGGAGAAGTACCAGAGTTGAAATTTTTATATAAACACTACTACAGCATAGCTATCCACCATAAAAATTAGTTATGANGGGAGTGAAATTTCATTCTACTTTTATTTGAAGGAAAACCAGTAACTGTACTGGTACCTACATTACATTACACTTATGTTATAATATATACAAAGCGAGAGGTATGGTCAGAAATCTTCATACACTGGGAATAATTTAATTTTTGTAAGTAGCATCTAGAGAACATTCATTCTTCTTTAGACATAGTCATTTCAGAATGATACCTAAAAAAAACTACCCTATGTAAGGAGACTTTTGAAAGGATCTAAATAATGTAGTTGTGAAAAAACTGTTGGGAGTCAAGTGATCGATTATTTAAGAGTAAAAAAATGATGAAAAAGTTGGTGGTTGTCTAAATTCTTTTGTGTAGCAGACTGAAACAAATCAAGTGTCATCAAATNCCATTTTAATAACAAAATGTATTATTTTCCCCCTTATTTATACAGGCAAGTATGGCTACTGCAATTTGTTGTGATGGTAACTTAGAAATTAAAACTGGGATATAGGTGACATCAGTTTGTAAAATTTTACAGCTAATTAATAACAAGAATGGCATTAGTCGTACCTCCTTGTATAAATTGTGTGCTTTTTAACTTGCTTATTCTTAGGACTATAGATNTTTAATGTTAATGTTCTGTGGGATGGAATTCTCCAGTTTTCAAGTATCTAGCTGCACAGCCTTAGGTAAATTAAAACCATCAAAATGGCTGCCTAACATTGATACTTACTGGCCATATTTCATGTAATTGCCTCCTTTCTAGTTGCAATATTGTTTGCAAAGCAGGCTGTCTGTCCAATAGCAAATAAAAAAATGACCAATCCACGTATAGCTTTCAGACAATGTTTTTGTTACTTGTGGTATTACGTTATACCTTGTTCTAACATGTATTACCCCTCGTATTACAGAACAATCTAAAATGCAGAAAAATATAAAGGTTTTACCAAATCATGTTTTATGTTCCAATTTTTGTGTAATAAAAACTTATCGAAAAGCATTGCTTTTTCAATTATTTGAAAACTAAAACAACAGCATAGTTTAATTTTAAGCTGCATTATTAAGCGATACATATGATTTATGTTACTTTTGTCATTTGATATGATTTACCACAACAGTACTTCATAAACCATATTTCATACAGGAAAGAATAGTAATGGCTGGTAAATATACATGTTACAACCATTTTAATAATGTAAAAAAATAAAACTACAAGACACACAAATACAGTAGACTAAATACTGCATTCGTAAGCATTAACCGTGGCCTATGAAGGGGNTTTAGGACACAANCACAATATTATTTGTTCAATGCGCATCCCAACAACATTAAAAAAATCGTCATTATAACATGTAGCATTTGCTGGATCACTGTTGCTTCAAGCAATAGGCTATACAATACAGCAATGTAATGGCTGGTAACAATATCTCTTTATAGTTACTTACAAAAATTAAAATCGTTAACCCAAATAAACTTGTATTAGTTTACGTTATTTATAATAAACGTACCATAATTGTTCAAACAATAATTAAATATACCTATTCTTTAATGAACTCCCAAAATTAAATATACAGCTTGAAAACGAAGAATTCCAGATTATAATAATATATCAATAAAGTACACTCTGTTTCATAAAAATGGTTGTACACCATCAATGCTGTTATACAAGACACGGAAGTCTTTACAACTGAGTTAACCTACCTTCTACACTTCAATGCCCTGACCTACCCATTATGTGTTTATTGTCTATACCAGTTTTAGTTTCAGTTTCAATTTCTTTTGGATTTACATATATAGTTAATATTGTGACTATTGTTGCTCAAAAATAATTATTTGTTTTAACACCCCTGATGTTTGCCTTTTCATATATTTGTTTTACAACCTGATTAAAAAATACAATCAATAACACAAATATAAATTTATTCTAAATAAAAATATATTTCTACTCACCACTTGAAGAGTGTAATGAATGATCCATAGGAACTTTTGAATACCATCCAGCAGCATTGTCACCCACTTTCCTCGTTGGTGTCAAATAAAACTGTTCCACACCACTTTTCGGACAAAAAGGTATATATTTTTTTTTAATAAACTGATTTTACATCACATATCGTCATTACTACAAGCGTGCTGCAATACTTCCTTATTAGCAATTCACCTATGTTTNAAACCACCCAAATTGTTCTTGGACACATCTTCCAAGTACTTCAAAGCCTCAACATTGTTATGTTTTACTATAGACAACTGATTTTGATTCATACATCTGTGCTTAACGCCTCCACGAAGACAAAAGTTTTTACCATTTAAAAACACTAATGTACGTACATTTCTGAGGTGCAAAAACTCTTTGTCCATCAGAAAAATAATGCTTATATTGTTCTCAACTCTCAAATAACTATGTAGGCTTGTAACTAGACTCAGACTTATCTTTGGATAATACTGATCTCCATCTTGCTTAAAAGCTTCACACACAAATATATACAACCAGCAATTCATTTCGGAACGATCCATACACTCTAAAGTTTTCTTATTTTTTGACCATTTAACATCACTGTTGACTCTCTTGCACACTACCACACATTGAACACTTTAAGAACCCAAATATATTGTTTGCGCATAATTAACGGCACTGAATTTACAGAAACTTCAACAACGTCCTTATCAGTAAACATTTCACAAAATTGTTCAGTGCTATCAACACAAATTTCAACAGAAGACAAAGACTCCTGTAAATGACAATCTCCAGCTGCACTTTCCATAAATTCCATTGCTTGTGTNTTTGTAACAAACTCTTCGTCAGATTAGCAAGCTTCCTTTATCAAAAACACTTTTAGTTACCAACTTACCACTGATTTACAATAGCATAAATCCAATTTAGTTGAGTATAGTAACAAATAAACCTTTTTTTCCATGCAGGTTGAAACACTAAAAGCAATACTGCTCTTACACATTTACACTGTAGGGTACCTTCCATATCAATGATTTGCAGTAAACTGACATAATTCACTCTGTAAATATCCATGGATCATGACCAATCAGCGAGTAGGTTTCTCACCATCAACAAAAAACGTAATACTATTATCCATTGTGAAGACTAAACTGTACTTAGCAACCNTTAAAACTAAAATTAATACACTAAACAATTATCATAATATAATTCATCATTATTAAAGTATACATTCTCTGTATTACATGTAATGCCACAAGTAACAAAAACATTGTTTGAAAGTGATACGCAGTGGATTTGTAATTTTTTGTATTTGCTATTGGACGGACAGCCTGCTTTGCAAATAATATTGCACCTGGAAAGGAGGCAATTACATCAAATATGGTTGGTAAATATAAATGTTAGTTTGCCAATTTGATTGTTTAAAACGAACGCACACCTTTTTTCCTATACATGTGAAATACTACCTACTCTCGTGTTTACCGTCCCTCGGCTCTAAAGCGCCTCAGGTAATAAACCTGAGAGATGTTATTTGGCATGTATAGGAAAAAAGTGTTTAATATTACATGTAGTGAGGTGTTGGTTCATTTGCTGCCAAAGAGGCTTTGAGTTTCACTGTGGTTATCCTCAGCAATGTACAAAAACGATAAAATAAATGTTCCTAAAGACCCAGATGTTGATGGGACATTAAACACCACCTCGTCCTTATAAGTGTGCTATCATTAATAACAACTAATATTTCAGTTTGTTACAGAATGGTACTAATCACTAACAGTAAAAATGTGAAGTGACACTTAACAACTTTGATGATATTTACAACACTTTTAGATCAAAATTCCATTTAAGGCATGGTATCATTAATGTTAGCTTATTGGAATCCAACACTTTTTACATTATTAAAGACTGATCTTCTTCCCTTTGNACTTTCATTGAAGTTGCATGTGACCTACAGAATTAGGGAAATTTTAGTTGTTGATTAAAGATATAGGTAATTTGTAGCTGACCTATGGTCAGAGTCCTCCAAATTTGTACGCATTAGGAGACGAGCTGGCTCGAACGTGGAACACCTGTGTCCCAGCTTAGTGTGACCTGCTTCTCGATTGTGGGTGTCCAGGTCACTTGACCCACAAAAATGTGTGTGGCCTGGGCCGACCATTAGAAGAGCATCCATATATGTGTGGATATTACTCCCAGGCCACCAACTGGTACTACCTGTAGCACAAATCATTCAAACAGCAAACAAAAACTAGTGTTCACCATATCTGAAAAGACTCTTTCTTCAATTGAAGTAATCTATCATCCATAGTATGTCAAGTTCCAGATTTGCATTTTAATGTGGTGTTTGGTGCTTTTTAGGGGAGAGAAATGGGTATTATAATGGTGTGTTATCATGTGATGTTTGCAAGCCAGTTAATAAGTGTTTTAAAACTTGGCTCTGCTATTGAAGGCAAAATAAATACTCACAACGTTCTGTGACGAAGTCGTTGAGCATGTAATCTGATAAATGAAAGGCACAGAGTTCAAATATAGCTTGAAAGGGATATTGTTACTGGCAGGAAGAGGCCCGGGGTGTTATCCAAAATAAATTAATGTTCCTGCTAANGAAGAGCNGCCTGGTTCAGCCCGTATTTTGCTCTATAATGGGCCAAACCATCCTGGCCTGTTCCACAGTGGACTGTTGGCCAGCCCAATGGAGGGCTCTGATTGTATTGGTTTTAAAATATGTTTCAGCTCTTGATTACCTTATCACTGAGTAGTAATGTGGNTAGTTTAAAGAAATGAAAGTCAAACTGTAAGCAACAGTAAGTCTTTGAGGGCTACTATAATTATGCCGTAGGTCTATACAGTGGGCACATAAACTAATAATGTAACTGGGTGGAATTTTAGTACCTCTGTACCAGTGCCAATCACCTTATGAATAAAAGGGTAAGGCTAAAAACATTATCAGTTAAATAGTGAATTTTGTTCTGATGTTATAAACAAAGGTCGACAATTTTGGCTGTTGTATCCATTAATAACCAAAAGGTAATGTTTGAGCTTCAGGATGTGTTGAAACTGAAACAGAAACATTGCAAAACATCATGTTTATCTTGGAATGAAATTGTAATTTAAGAGGATGGAAAACCCACCAATGACACTCCTCCCCAACCCACACCACCTTTCTTTTTTGTTGTTGGGTGTTACACGAACTCTCAAACGTGTTTGGCATCCNTTCTTAAAGTATGAATAGTACTAAAGTGAGTGAATCAACAGGTTCTAGTCTTGAAATTAATTACTAAGGGTAGTTATATTTACTAATACAACATTAGTGTGTGCTAGGGGACTGGTGTGCTTTTAGCCTTTCTTCACTGTTGAAGCAGTATACTATATTTATTTTTATGTTGTTTTTCCCCTCCAAAACTAGTTGAGTGGAGACAGACCGACTAGACCATCGAGAGTTACTTCATCTGCCTCTGCTGGAGGAGATCCATCCACTAAAGCAGATGCTGCAAGTCGTTTAAATAGGTCGTCAAGTACTACATCTGAAAATGGAGAGCTTGATTACAAAAAGGTGAATTATATGTATAATTTTTTGTCATAATATTATAAGTTCAGTTTATATAAATTCTNTACATGCTTTAGTGTGCCTTCTAACCTTTGTGTTTTGTGGATGCAGTGTATCATATTGGAATTTGATTTTGGTTGGTTTTCTTTGTCTGCATATACCAGTGTAATTCAATTCNGATTTAACATTCAAGATAAAATACATATGGTTGACAATTTGGACAAACTTATTATATGTTTCATTGCCATTAATACTTCCACTTGCTATTACTATCTGACTTTGATGCTCTACACCAGAAATGGCACGACTCATGATGACTTTGCAGCTTGTACTATACTACTGGTCAGAGTAATGGATCGGCCAGGCAAAAATCAATATTGGTTCTTGTGCATTTCGAGTAGGGATCCAAGTTCAAGTTGAGCTGTGGATCAACTGACCTCCCTTCAAGTGTGATGCTGGTGCATATGTGCATTTGATGTATAAAGTGTCATATATTTTTTGTTTGTTTGGCTTTGCACTTTTGAGATGCAGTATGACAGGCTAATTGTGTGTGATCCACAATGCACCTGTGCCCACANTAAATTAAGTGTGGCCAGTACAGTACTAGCACTGTTTGTTGTAAAAAGTACACATTAAAATCATAATATATTTTGTGGATTTGTACTTTGTTATATCTGAAATAACTGTTTGTTTGTTTTTTCTTTTCAGCTGTACGAGACATGTTTAGCTGAAAACGAAAGTTTGAGAGATAAGTTACGAAAAACTCAAGAAGAACTAGTTGATGTAAAAAGTCAGTTGGACAAAAATCCTACTGGGGTGAGTGGAATTTGGCTATATCACATAAGTGAAAAAAAAAATCTTCAGAATGCAATTTGCTTTTCATGAGAAACAAAAATCTAAGCATTTTCACTTGGTTGAATTTCTTTGAATTTTAAATTTGTATTTCACATTTTCAAAAGTNGTAGATTTGTATTGTTTCAGCACAATACAAATTCACTGGTTCCGTCTAGTTACCACATTTGTCATTAGTTACATAAGCAAGGCACACAGGTCTGATGAATATTGGTCCAATTTCTTCTGTGTTTTATAGTTAACAATTGATGCCTTGTAACTATTCACTCTTCACTTCATAGACTCTCCTGTTGTTGTGTTTGTACATACAGGCGATATTTTGTTTAACAAGTTTCAGGTGAAAATAAGTTAAAATTGTAGAATCTTGTTTTGAAATTTTANTGGAAACCTCTTTTAGTTTGTTGCTGTCATATAGCTCCTCGGTTTAATTAATGTGTTTCATATTGTGTAGTAACTATAGTATGTTAAGAATTAGTTTCAGGTGGAGTAGAATTGGGGAATCTTTAAATATTACTGGATAAAAAACAAACTAAAGACAGTTTAACTGCATGCATTTTAAAACTACAGATGAAATTATAATTAAACATCTTATTTTTTCCCATTTGAATGAACAGGTAAAAAGTACTTTGTCTGAGATAGAGAAACGAGAGAGAAGAGCAATGGAGAGAAAGTTGTCAGAAATGGAAGAAGAGCTGAAGGTAAGGCTTCAAATAATAATCAAGCTCCGTGTATTGAGGTTTGACTATTCAGAGTAGATTTAACTTTTATCCATAGAAAATATCTATTATATAAATATACTAAGAAAATCATAACACATCATACAAAGACAAAAAAAGTAACGTAAGGAACAGGTTTGTTGGCTTTTTTTTTTTTTCTTCTAACAACCCAAAATATTTATTTTTGTTAGCTATAGAGCAATGAAATATCTTGATCAAGGTTCATGTCCTTTGAGTAGAAAAGTTGAGGTGAAACCAATTTGACAATACTGTTGATGTTTTATTTGGTTTGAACCTATCAAGTAAGTTGTTAGATTAATACACTGACCTTCATGCTACCATTTCCAATTACTGTTCTACACAGAGAGTAACATTGCTCGTGGGGATGTCAGTGTAGGTGCAAAAGTGAATAAAAGGTAAATTCCTAGATACACATGCTTCACTTTTGGCAGTGCCAGCATTGATGAGAAGATGGCCATCATGTTAGTGCATGAGCTGCTCCAGGAAGGGTAGAGTTGTAGTCCAAATGCTTGACAGCATCTGTGGTGGATGTTGATATTGTAGCATTACTGGCTCAGGCTGTGGTTTCATGAAGTGTATGGGAGTATGCAACTAGATTAGTAGACTATGCATACTTAGGTGTTTTCTGTTTCTTATTCAGTTATTCTTGGTATCTCTGTTCTTTTCTTTTCTTCTTTTTCCTGAGTGTGAGATTTGTTAATTTATAGCTGTTCCTGTATTAGAATAAACCTTTTTTGTAGCTAGCTGGCAACAAGACTAGAGTATTTTAATGAATTCTTATATTATAATAATAGCTGTCAGCTAATTAAAAAAAATATATATATATTTATAGGCACAACTTATTTATACATTATATTAGTTTATTTTTGTAGATAGTCACTAATGGAGTTGAGGTCACTGGAGGAAACCTTGTATGATGAGGGGCTACTAAAGCTGGCATCCTGCTATGATAAGTGCATTATTTCCAGGGGTATCTATGTATCTATGTACACTTTTTTTAATTATTGATCAGCAGCCCCATACTTTCTGTGAGTGACACAAGAAAAACCATATGTTATCATCATTGTTTATTTTAATTTCTGTAATGACTTAGAAACAAATGTTCCCGACCAGTCTTTTGAAGTTTTTCAATGTGAAAACATCTCTGTATTTTAGTTAAGTGCACAGATTAATCATTTTGGGTGGAAGAATTTTGAAGGAGACTGTCAAAGCCTCTCTTCATAAACTTAGCCTAACAGTAAACTAAATTTCTCGAGTTTAGGTAAACCCACACAAACTCGCATTGCACCTAATTTGTGTGCTTTCACACAAAACAAAATATTTTAAACCACCCAAAAATAAAATGTTGAGAGACAGCACCAATTTATCTGTAAACACTTGGTCATGCCTCAGACACAACTGAACATGTTGCTAAGGCAGTACTATCACGTGATACATACAGCTGGATATCAGAAGATGTTAAAGAATTGTATCGTTTTTAGTGTAGGTGCACGGAAACTTGGTTGAACCTACATTACAGAACTGTTT
>KZ878527.1:0-10337 GCA_003456935.1 Machilis hrabei
ATACTTTACACCCAAATTTCTCGGGAACCCCTGAGAATTGCGCCCTATCATTTGACTAAACAATAGTCCTCTATGAGGACTACATATACGCCCAATTACAACAAATTCCGTGAGGGGCATGTCTGATCCTCTCCTTGTAAGCTGATCAAACTGACCTAACCTAATCTCTATTGATACTGCTAAGCGTTGTTTCACCATCTTCACATCATGTGTTTACGTTTTGGACTTGGCCGAAATTTCGCAACACAAATACATGGGGTCAAATGGCAAGTACTCTAAATATGTAACTTTAATACAAATAAACACTGCATTGAGATTCTTCCCCTAAGATAAATCCAAAACAGTAATGACACCTCTCTAGGTTGAAAAGTTAATTTACAGGATCCACTTTTGTGTGTCCAGCTATCGTAGTTTACCCAATCTACTTGCATGTTTAACCCTTTGGTCAGTATGAACGTACCCGTACGTTTTCCTTTTATTTCATTTTGTTATAAGACCGTACCAGTACATGTGGTCTTAGTTCATTGTTGGAAACCTCTGCCATCTCTTGACAGTTGTTTGAACTACTTGAACCACTTTGAAATTTCAGTGAAACAATTACAATTTAGATTTTTTTTGTATAATCTTTTCAGTTGCATTAGTAAATAACAACATGGGGGAAACAGAAAACGAAAATATTTGAGTGACGGAGTATTTGACAAATTGGGAATCAGGTGATAGTGAATGTGATTATAATGCTTCAAATTCTGATAGTGATTCAGTGCTTCAAATTCTGATAGTAAAAGGGATAGGCCAATAGTAAATTATAAAATACAAATTGCAGAAGGTTGTTATGCCTGTTTCTCTGAAATACACATGATTTTCATATTTGTTTTTTACAATGACACCTCAGATTTACTAGTACCTATAATAACTGCAAATAAAGCAGTTTCATTTGAAAAACAAAATTAAAAAATTTAACCACAAAAAACACACTCCACCAGTGTTGCTAGTACTCAGAATACCCACTAATCAAAGGGTTAAATCCTCAAGATTAGAACGTTTTGATAATGCTATGAAAATTAATTGTAAAGATATCTTGATTAGATCTCCCACTAGGGTTCAATTAACAAAGCCACAATGTTGCCAATTGCTGTAATAATTTTAGTCTGCTTTGCTAATTGATCCATCACCTTATGCATTTGTCTTCAGTGTTATCTTATAATTCAACCAGCCTATCATACCCTTCAGGTATTAACAAACAGTGTGTTCTAGGCCTTCCTGCATATTTTAAAAATACTGACTTAATTTACTAGTGAAGGCCTTGTCTTTCATTGTATAACACATCAAAATGATTACGGCAGTATTTCACCCTACGTAGCCACTTAAGGATTTGGAAGCCAGTTTCCGTCATTGATCTCTTATTTAGCTTACTAGTAGGAGTGCTTTACAGCTTTGAAAGTTTCACTTAATTAAGCACAAGGGTTTAATGTGTATTGTGTGTCATCTTGTTCGTACACATACCTTGATGGAATTTANATTCAGGGCTGAGCCTGGGACAAACCAACAGGAGAAAGGTACTTCACCATTACGCAAACCTATGTGTTCCTCACACTTGAAGCCCATGTTTTACACCAGTAAAATATTTTTATTGTGTTTGTATGTGGTATGGTATGGAACAGTTTTTTGTTGAATACATTTACATTTTATTTCCATTTTTATATGTTATCTTTGATTTATAATTTCTATCATATTTTGTTTATATTTTCTTAATTTGTGTTACTTTTTCTTTTAAATTTATTTTGTACATTTATTTATAGTCTCAACCTTCTGATGAACTTGAAAGTGCTGCGCCTCCGCCAGCAGAAGTAACCAAGCCAGTAACGGAAGTCGAGATAGACCTAAGTGAAGGAGATGACCCAGAGACAAATTTGAATGAAACCTCAGTAAAGGTGCTAAATTACAAGTGTAGCAGTTGAACGTATTACTTAAGAGAAATGTGAAAAGTAACTGTAGGTTCCACCTATATAATCGCTTGATACGAAATATTATGAATAGTTATATATTTTTTGTATATGTATTTTTTGGCTTTCAAGTATTCTTAAAGAATGTAGTTCTTGTTTTCATAAAGGTACTCATAAATAAATTGCTTCTCTTGGTAACGACATTTCAATTTCTTTATTAAAATCTTTTTAAAATTGATCAAAATAGTATTAAAATAGTCCAGCTAAAAACTTAAAAATGTAAAGAAATATTTTAATTGGACTATCTTAATGCTGTTTTAATCAATTTTAAAAAGAGCTCAATAAAGAAATTGAAATATTGTTACCGTATCAATACAAGTAATTTCTTCATGAGTGCCCTTACGAAAACAAGAATCATGTTCTTCGTTTTATTTCTGTTTTAAAATTGCTACATTGTGTGATATAATTTTATTCTTAATTATTTAATTTGTTTTTAGTTAATTTGTTTACCAGAAAGTTTATAATCTTTATAAATTACTCTCATATGTGTTAAAAAATGTATGTCAGAATACAACCCAAAACGAGTGCTTGCTTATGTTACACTAAACACTATGTTTGTGGCCTTCTTACAAAATCATGATTTTGGCACGTACCATATGTTGTAGTTACAATCTCTTAATCGAGTTTCCGTGTGAATTTAAAAATACAATTTAATTTCCAGAGTGCATCACCACTTGACGACGATAATCCTTTCGGTGAAGCTACAAGAGCACCGAAACTTCAGCTCTCTCAGGTAAGTGGTTCTGTATACAGTCCACACTAATGTCTTATTCATGATGACGTTTGTTAATCAATAATGCTATGGTTAAAACGAGCATTTGTATACTTGCTAAAACGTGTATGTACAGGCTACGGTGTTTTATTTATGGCAAAACTGTTATTCTTTTTGTGGAAGTATAATGACAGGCAAATCAAATGCAAAGCCCATAGGAGGCAACTTATTATGCGGTCAAATTACGTAACGTGCGTATTTCCAAGTTGTTGGTATCTTGTATTGAATCATGGGGTACTGTTGCACCTCGAATATGCATTCTTAGGTGATGAAAATATAATCCAGCATGGGAAATACTTGTGGCAAAGGTAATTTATACTAGCCATCAGGAAAGCATCATATATACCAGATCCTAGCATATGCTATTCCAGACAGATGTGGTTGTCCACCTTGGATACTGATTGGAAAATTTGTAGAAGTGCATGGTAAATTTAACGATTAAAATATTTCTCGTGCATTTTGTACAGTTTGACCTATATTGCAGTTTATGATAACCAAATCAAATTTTTGACTTTTGAGTGTTGCTCTAATGCAGACTTTGGATTTAGTTATTACTCTAGAATAATAAGACAGACAGTTTTTTAATAGTAAAAGAACATTAGATATAAGAGAATACGACATTTTACAGTTTAAAACTAAAGTTTTGTATCAGAATAAAACAAATTAAGCAAAGAGAAAAATGTTTGCTGACTAATAGTCTGATTTTAAAATTGACACGTGTAGCTTCTTGAAAGAAGGATGGTAATTACTCGAGAACAAACAAAAGCGGGATTTTAAATACTTGTCACTCAGTCAGTTTTGGTATTTTTAATTTATGATGCGAAAAATCTGCTTCACAGAGGTAAGTTGACCCTAAAAATGCAGTAGACTTAAAGCATATATACATTTCATCATGAATTAAGGCCCAGAAAAATTTTCAGAAGCATTCCGACAATTAATAATTTAATGTTGCCAAAACAGCCAGGAACTTTTTTTTTTAATTTTGTCCATTTGTGGCCTGTACAATGGTGTAACTACGCTAAGATTATGAAGAAGTAAATTATTCTGAACACTATAAGAAACACTTCTAAAATCTTCTAACAACAACAACAAAAAAGTAACCTATAAAGTGGCCAAGACCAATTAGACTAATGTTGTGCAATTGACAGTTTGCTCAAATGTATCAAATTATTTATATATATAGCTGTAATGTGCATATTTTTGTGTTGTGACAGGAAAAATCTGATTTTGAAACAAGAACTCCAGAAGTTAGAAGCTCAATTCAAAGGAAGTCGATGGAAGAGGTTTGTATACACATTAATTGCAATTAGTGGACTAAGCATTTCATATTGTTTGATATATTATGTTCATTGTAAAATGTATTTCTTTGTACCATAAATGTTCGCAGATTGAACGTGACAGTGGAGATCAGTTTATTGATATCACCGTGACGGAACCACACAAAATCGGAGATGGAATGGGAGCGTACATGGCTTTCAAAGTTTACACGAGCACTAATGTGTCGATGTTTCGGAGGCAGAGTTTTTTTGTGATGCGCCGATTCAGTGATTTCCTGGGCCTTCACGATAAACTCATAGAAAAGTATCTTCGCAGTGGTCGAATAGTTCCTCCAGCTCCTGAAAAGAGTGTTATAGGTACGAGTGTTTGTTGTAATATGTGCGAAAAATAGTCTCCTCAACCTATTTTCCCTATTTCTTAGTGACGGAAAAGGTTAGTTCAGTAGCTAGTGTGTGACTACAGTGTCCTAGAATAAGTAGTGGTTAAAAGCCTTATCTCGCCCAGGTAAAAAAATTTGAAGGTTTTAGATGCCAAATTTGACAAACAAGCGATGGTAGGTGCTGCCATCTAATATCTGATTCTTTACATATTTCATCATAATGTCTGATTCTGTACATATTTCATCATATTCCTTCATGAAATTGTCATATTTCAATATTCAAATGTAAATGCGTAGGGGCCTAGTTTTTTTATATGACAAAAATGGTGATTAAATACATAATTATGAGGCTAAACTTTTTTTTTAAGAATAAACAGCACCCGCTATTGAAATATGTACAAAAATGGATAATAAATAGTAGCACCTTCCATCACGAGTCTATCACTTTTGGCATCCACATAGCGACAAAAATTTAATTTGAGGTTTGCATACTACTTACCCTAGACTACTATAGTATAACAGTACACAGCTTGAATTGTGCTCTGTAGCTGAAGTATTGTGAGAAAATTGTCTGTTTTTAAAGTTAAATATTTTCCAGTGTTTCAGCCATGGTACAATAGCAGACATCAGGGTTGCCAACTTAGCTAAGTTAGTGTTACCCCCATGTTCAAAATATCGTCGGGCCACAGGTGCACTACCATATGAAATAGTTGTGCCACCATCGCAATTCTGTGACAGGGCCGCATCCGCATTTGTCAGTTTCAATCTGGTGGGCCGAAGGTAAAATGCTGCCAAACCTATGTCGGCAGCCGATTGCCAGCCGCTAGTCATATGCCAACATGTGACCTTGCAGTAGACTCTAAATGGACAGTGAAAACAAAAAACAAAATGAAAGCCATCTGTCGGCTTTATGTAAAGTTAGACTTTTTGCACCCATTTTCAAATTTCTTTTTTAGCCTTGCTCTTGTATTCGTTATTATTGTATTTAATTCTTTTCACACATTCAACATCATGCCTTATGCGGGATTCAAACCCNCAACCTCTCGGTCAAGAGTCAGGTGCTCTAACCACTCGGCCAAGTCAGCTTTGCTTTAAATAAAGCTTATTTGTCCACTTAAAGAGTCTGTCTGGATAAGATGACGGGTCTTGTACGTGACCATATAGCTTGATAGCTATGTGATCTGAAACATAGTAAAATTAAATAGGGATAATATACAAAATCAAAGGTTAGGTTTTGAGTTCTTCAGAAGTGATGCTAACTCGAAAAAAGTACTAGTTAAGTCTGGCTACTCTAAATAAATCAGTTAGCCAAGCACACACAAGGTTTTATTGAATTGTATTATCAACAACTAATGTCCAACAATCAGGTGCTGAAGCCAGGCGGTCTCCTTTCATAAACTGTAAATTGACGACACATATCGACACTTTGAAGGATAAAAATAAAATATGGCTGTCCAGTGTCCACCACATGTATATAATCGAGCTTCTGCGCATGCGTACAGAAATAGCGGCAAACTTCCGGGATACCACTTACGGTCCGCTACAGTTTGCCACCAGTATTAAATCGGTCACGGAACCGTCGTGGAGCCGGAGACTGAAACCACGAGAATATAATAACGTTTAGATACAGAAAAAATAGAGTTAAAATATTTTGAGTTATACTAAACATTCATATAAGTAATTAAGTAGCCAATATAAAAGAAAATACTAAAAGTTTTCTACCTAGCGGAAAATTGTGGTGGCCTGGCGGAAATATCGACTACAGTTTCAGACTGGCTGATAGCCGACATTCAAACGCTAGTGAGCCGAATGCTTGCGGTTATCCACTATCTAACCGCTGGTGGGCCGAAGATTTTTGGTGAGGCTTTGCACATGGGGACACTTACAGCAGAAATACTGTGAGAACACTGATATGTGCTATAACAACATGCCGAGTACAGTTATCAGCACATTAACTGAAAACTTGTCAAAGTTTAGTGACAACCCTGTTGATGATATGGCTGAAAATGTCAGTAAATATTAAACTTAAAAACACTGCACAGCATCCCCAAAACAATGACAAACAATATCTACAATGGTTTTGACTGCTTTTGAGTGAAAATAACTTTGCTGTACAAGATATTAATGCTGCTGTTCCTTCCAAAAACATTTTTCGTCCATGTTGTTTTCGCGGTTGCATCAGTTCTCTTTTTGCTCACATTAATGTCACATTTAATGCACTTTTTCGACACATGCCCTATATACAGTCACTGTAATTTGCAAAGAAGAAAAATACATTAGTAATTGTTACCATAAAAGGTAATTTAAAATGCCTACAAGGTTATTCTACCAGTTTAGATTCAGTTGAATTTATTTTATTTACAAAAAATCGACGTTGAATAATTGTAAAAAAATTACATAAATGTAGACAAGTGTTAAACTAGTGAGAAGAAAACTTAATAAGCATCAATTTATACGAAAACAATTCCATATTTAAGCAGCAGAAAAGATAATTATTCACTACTTGTGTTAAAGTTGATTTTAGTAGATAGCATTTTCAAGAATTTAAAAGAATATTGATTTTTATCTGTTTGTGTTTTGNACATTTTTATATCTGGAAGTGAGACAATTTTTTTTTCCACAGGTATGACCAAGATTAAAATGTCTAATCAGACCGAACAGAGTGGTTCAACTGAATTTGTAGAAAAACGGCGGGCTGCATTGGAGCGTTATCTCAATCGCACTGCAGCTCATCCCATTCTAAGGTTGGACCCAGACTTCAGGGACTTTCTAGAAGCAGGTACAAAAGGAATTAAACAAGAATAATCAATACTGTAATTTCTTGGATATCTTACACAAGTAAGGTAACAAATATAAACGAAAATGGAGACTATCATATGATCAATTACTATCACATGTCTAGTTTAGGATATTTACTGTGTTTTGTATATTCAGGGTGGCTGCTGAACTGGGAGAACTGCAAATAGTCAGGGAATTTCTCTTCTCCAGGGAAAGTCGGGAATTATTAAATTCCTGTACATTTTTTTATCTCCTATCATCGCTTCACATTTCTTTGTTCCTATTTTCTTTTCTTAATGTATTTATTTTTGTTTCTCTCTCCAACCCTCGTTAAATGACCCATCAAGTGTGGATAGAAGTCTTGTTTAACGGCACGTCGACACCAAAAGGGTCATTTGCGTGGATAGAAGGACCTTAAACACCACATATCATCATCTTCTTCTCACCCCTATGTTTCTTAGTTTCCCGTACTTCTACTCCTAGTCCTGAGTAGAAAGGGCTATCCTTCGAGTCTGCCTGTGAAGCATCTTCCAGGAGGGACGTTGAAAGTGGGATCGCATCGATAAGTGTTCGATGTAAAAGAACCCACCACCGGCTAGACCATCGCAGTCAGACCATAAACTCAAATAACCAAACCGTTCTTATACATTTACTTTCACCTCTCGTCTTTGTTACATTTGTTCTTTTCTCTCTCTCCATTTGTGTTGTCCTTTTGCTTTTAGCACCTAATTTTCACCATTTCTTCCTCGCTGTGCAATCCCTCTTTCAGAATTTATTGATCCTTGTCTTTTTTGTAATGTCTGCCTTCTCTACCCTTTTCCATTCCCCTTCTTGCCCCATTTCTTCACCCATTTTTTTCTTATTCCTCTCTTTGTCCTTGTAAATTTGACTTTGACATTTTCTTTATTCTCCTCTTTGATTTTTCTCCTTCATGTATTCCTTCCGTTTCTTTCTCTTAATCCTTTCTGATGTGCATTGAGTAAGCTCCACAAGGTTACCAGATGGTATTTTTATCAAGAATTAAGTGTTTAAGAACAACTAGTCACATAACTTTAGGGATATGTGCATTGTAAAAAAAAAATACCACATTTGTAGTTTAATGAACAAGGCAATAGTGTTGATTTGTTCTCTTTCTCATCTCTGCTTGTACTGGTACTTCTTCCTCTTATCTTTACAGTGCTCTTTTGTCTTTTGTCATTTCTTTTCTGACTGGAATTACAAACCCATTTCACANAAACCAATGTAACAAGCATTTACTATTCTTTGTTTATTTGTGATAACAAGTGTTCTGTATTCAAGTGTTCAAATAGTTGTATTTGTTTAAATTTATGAGAACTAAATTTTTTGTAAGTTGCAGACTGAAGCATTTTTGTAAGTTGCAGACTGAAGCATTTTTGTGTATGTAGCTAGCTTCCTTTAAGCTTCAATTGTTCCTTATACAGCTCAATTTTGAATATAATTTTTTACATACTTTAAAAAAAATTGAATGAATGTAATTTTTGATATAGATTGTGATTCTGGAATTTTGTAATTTTAGTCTGGAAAAGTAGGGAAGATTCAAAATCTTGGTGTGGTAGTTGTATCATTAAGTACAGACTGATTGTGGCATTTGGAAGTTTCAGGTTTTAAACACTGCACATTGTCGTGTAGTGTTTCTCATGTCTTCTTCCCTAATGCAAGGCAGAGTCGTTCAGTCTTGGCGATTCCTACAGTTCCTCTTGGACAGCCAATCAAAGCAAGTTATAACTTCTTGCTAGTCATTTTCTCACCTGAATTGAAGCCGACTTGTTTTGTGGCAGATAGAGATGGGACAGGAGAAGGACAGATCTGTAGAAAATAATTACTCCATTGTTAACAAGTGCCAGAGATGATGGCTGGTTAGCTGCATTGCCTTTAACTGCAATATGCCATTTTTATTGCACGATGTTTGCATGCAGGAAGCTAGACTATGGACGGTGGCAACTTCCAGTGAGCAATTACATAGAAGCCAAGGGTATAATTTCACTTGCACAAGGTATTTCACAGCATCCATTTTAACAAATGAAGTATAACATGTATCATATTACTGATTGGATTAAATTTGTGACATGTGCTGTTTGTTCCAANTGTATCTCAATTGTTCTGCAATGCATTACTTCCTAAAGTGCAGGGCTCTTAAAAAAAAGTTAAAACTTGTGCAATTACAACTCTCATAAGTGTAGTACTTTGCACAACATTACATTAAATATAGAGCAGCAGTTATTAATTACCATTCATACCAGACTTGGTAACTGATGAAAACTGTTTTGTAAGAGTATGTGGGGATATAAAACTTCTCAAAACTGAAGGGCTTTTATTACCAATAAAAACATTCTAGTTAAGGTTAGCAAGTATGGCAATGATAAACTAATAATAAAAATTGCCATTTTTATTGCAGTTATCTAGTGCAGGAGAAATGAAGTTACACCAGTTAACGACAGTAAAAAAAATAGGTACTTGTGACTATGTCACAAAACTGTATTGTATCCCACATTTTTTCTGATTGGCTCACAAATTTAATTCAGGAAACTTGGAATTTTCACTTGGTGTCTGTGTTTCTAATGGTATGTCCAATTGCTTTTAAGCATTGAATGTCGGTACAATGTCTTAGGCTGGGTCTATGAAATACACTAATGATTATGTAGACATGGACAAACAGAAAAAATTGAACTCCGTGCATAGCTGTGGCGAGGTTGACAGTATATGTTAACAGTGACAGAGACCCGCTAAAGCAGAAGATGTAGACGATTGTAGCAGTTGTAGCTTCCAGCTCTTANGCGTGATTTTTGCCGTTTTCGTCTGTTTGCTTTGTCTCCGTAAATGTTCAGTGTTTATGTACGCTTTGTCTTCTTGACTTTCCTTTTCTTCAGCTATTTATGAAAGTATACAGGGTGTTTACATTAAGTGGGGACAGGAAATAACATTGGAGATTTATAATGAATTTTACAATCTGTCAGAGCTAATGGTCTAGGATACCATAGAACTGGAATTTGTCGTAATTTCCATGTGTGTAATCCCCGCACAATGCGCATGCACAATACCAACTTTTTTCTTAAATGGTAATTACTATGTTTGATTCCCGAATCTTTTAAAGATGCTTATTCGACGA
>KZ878534.1:7426-20064 GCA_003456935.1 Machilis hrabei
TAATTCTTAATAACTTTTGCTTGACACCTAAAAGACAAAGCTCGTGTTATTTTTTTGTGTTTTAATTTTTACCTTCGTTATGCTCTTGTTTTCATATTTGCAACTCACAGCGACAAAACTATCAAACTTACTCTGTCATTTGCTGCTTGTTTCGCTTTTTTAATGTAACCATTTGTAAAACTGTAAGTATTTATAATCCACTCACGACCGTTAGGAATTCGCTGTATTTAAAAGAGTCAAATACATCCTTTTTTGTTACTGCGAACCAATATCGCTCCGGAGTGAAATAATACATAAATGATATTTAATCCACACCAGAGTGGAATGACGTAAAGATATTATTGTATCACTCAGCTCCGAATCGATATGGGAGCACTCNGAGAGTAATTTAACAAAGGAGGTTAATTAAGAGAGAAATGTTACCCGTTGCTGTGATTCGGTTTGTAATTGGTTAAGTTGCTGTAAACGCTGAAGATGTAACGACATGTTTACATTCAGTTGCAACGAACAGAATATTTATTTTACAACCGTTAATCCAACATAATTACCACCAGTTTGAAAATAATTGTATGAATACACTTCCTGAAATTTTCTCTAACACGTATTATAACAGTTTCTCTAACATTCTTCCAAACAGTTTTCTTATCAGTTTCTCTAACATGTTTCTCAAAATATGTTTTTTTTCGCTTTCCTAACACTTTACGCAACAGTTTGTTTAAGCTTTTTCCTACTAGCTTCTTAGTCATTTACCTAATACTTTCCCTAACAGTCGATTGTTAAGAAAGCTGTTTTAAGTTGTACAGAAAATCATTACGCAAAATAATAAGAAAATTGTCAAAATTACTGTAACAAAAACTGTTAAGAAATATATTAGGAATATGTCAGCTAGACTGTTCAGAAAACTGTCAGGAAAAATGTTAGAGTAACCGTTACAAAATCTAACAGTTGTGAAACATGTTAAGAAAACTATTAGGCATTGTTAGTTCATAAAAGTAACCGTTTCTGTATATATACGTGATAGNACAAAACATATCGTTACAGCTGAACAATTGCATTTAAATATTCGAAACAAGTCGTTTCATTTTGAACGTTTAAAGCCCGGGACATACACATCGCACGCTCTGCANGCGCCGGAATGGGAAAGTTCAAGTATAGGATTGTCCATGATGGCGTTCACAGAAAACGCCCTGCACGCTTCTGGTTGCTACTGGTTACTGACGCTAGTAAATACGATTTCAACTTTTAATTTTTCTTTCCGTGACTCTAGTACCCTCTTTGCGTTTGGTGTATACTTTCCGAATATCGATATGAATTATGGTTGTGTTTTCGAAATAGAAGAAGAACGAAATCAGCACACGTGCTTAAAAGCCTATTTACGATTAACTGGAATTCTAGAAAACC
The DNA here is from genome assembly GCA_003456935.1 of Machilis hrabei. NCBI lineage: Eukaryota > Metazoa > Arthropoda > Insecta > Archaeognatha > Machilidae > Machilis > Machilis hrabei. The sequence goes on from KZ878534.1 coordinate 8,828, forward strand.
CACCTAACAATTAAAATATCTATTAAGTTTCAACTAAGACAAGTAATTATTGTTTGTTTGTTTTTTTGCTGTTGTTGTATGTATAAACAAACGACTTAAGTGTTACCCAGTTTCAATGGTAGATGGCATTGAGGTTGTTGCTGTAGTTAGCGTCGTAGGTTATATAGATGGCGGGCTGGCAGCACATTTGATTTTCTGTCCGTCAGAAGCGTTGTTCGTGAACGAGGTAGTTTTTACTAGCGTGCGAGCAGGGCGTGCGTGCAGGGCATGCGATGTGTATGTCCAGGGCTTAATTCTAAACGGTTCTAATAACCGAACCTACCTGTGTGGTCTAGAGGTTATCGTACCGATCTCAAGATAGAGAGTTGTGGGTTCGAATCTCGCGTAAGACAAGAATGTTTATGATGCCTAGTCAATTCCATTGGTCAATATGAGCGTTGTTCTTTGTCCTTAAATTACCCATCTAGGGTCGGTAGGATATTAAATACCACGTATGATGATCATCATTAAGTAGCCGAACTAACTACGAACCGGTTNGTAGCAAAGAGTTCCATTTCTGTACGCAACGTTGTCCTTATTAGCCTCCTTTTTTAAAATTACTCTCAAAGTCCTCCTATACAGTTTCGGAGCAGAGTGATATCGATATTTTTTAAACTACTCCGGTTCAGAGCGGAATGAATGCTGTCAAAATTATTCCGGTTCAGAGGGATATTTCCTATGTGCGTTTTGTCTACAATCATTTGCTTTAAATACGTCTTCGTCCATTTCTTTTATCGATATAACATCGTGTAGTAGAACAAGGTTTATTCCTCTCNGGTACAGTGGTTTCAAAACCATGGTACCAGGATTTCAATAATTGTGGTCCCAAGTGTTAAGCATCCGGTTGCTTGGTTTTTACAACCTAATTACGTGACAACCAGGGTTCTCATCTGAGTTAAAGGCCCACAAATCTAAGGGCAGGCTTGTAGATATATCCAGTTTGGGATAAATTTAATGGACGGGCAATAAGTATATAATACACCAAAATACAAGAAGAACGGTTAAAATAACTTAAAGACCGCATACATGACAAAAAGACCATTATGTTTGGTTGGCTGACAGATTACATCAATAAAATGCATGGTTACAAAAAAAAAGCAAATACAGATACATTAAGGTATATTTTTATATGGCAAGTCCTGAGACCACACATTTGATATTTCGTAGCACGTTCTGAGATTTTTTTTTTTTCTAGTTCTAATCAACATTAACTCATTGAAATTATTAAAATAAGAACTGTATTTTACATTAACATTAATGAATTGTTATTAAATATATTTTCAAATCAACGAGTCTAAAACAAATCAAACATCGTTTTATTTAATCTGATAGTTTTTNCGGAAACCGTAAAAATTACAAGATTTTAAAAAACCAGATAAAAAAAACTAAAGTATTTGTAAAATTCTATTGATGAAAATTATGTTTCTAAAACGTCTAGAAACTCTTAAATAAAATTGGCGGTTATGGACGAACCGGTGAAAATAATTTTATAAAGTACTAAGTCCCGCTAAATAAATAAATCAAGAAAGTCGCAGCTATTTTAAATCACTGATAAATAGAGTATTTCTATTTGCTTAACCAGTAAACGAGTACGTTGAGCGTACAGAGGAATGAAAATTGCTTCTCAGGAGTAAACGACGTTTGGAACGTGCATGGTTGGCGTTCCACCCCATTTACTGTCCAAATGAGTCATGGAAANGCGATGGGGATGCACCCTTAAAAAGACCAAGGGAGTGGCAAAGGAGACTGAAGAGAGTAGCAGAATTTTCCAGATCACTCAACAATTTTGTGTTAAAACACTTAAATATCGACAGTTAAGGGCGTTGCAAGTCTTCATTACGTTTCCTGTAGTTGTAACGCATTGGTAAAAATGAACAAGAATTTTGTATGACAGTACACTAGCAATTCAGTCACATATAGTGACATTTCTACGAAGGCAATGAGGAATTTCACTAGCGATAAAATCACAGGAATGTACTATATTTTCACACTCTCCGTTCAATGTAGTCCGAATTCCCAAACGTACAATCAAGAGTGCTCTGATGCCCAAGAAAAGAAGCAACAGAAATTGTACTTGTAACTGATAGAGGACAATCCTAAAGTATGTTATGTTTTGAAGCAGGATAAGACATTTTTTAGATGTTGCGTTTGGAGAACCAATGTAAGTACTAGAGATGTACAGATAAGCGAAATGTTATAAAACAGTACACGCTTCATTCAAGAGTTGTGGCGTAAGTTCTATATCTTAGGTCTAATGGAGACCCCATCAGCGTCTCAACGACACTTCAGAATGTTTGAATTTTGCCACTCACTTGACAAAAAGCCGATGGTGGATTCTTTTATATCGAACATTTATCGATAGGACACCACTTTTAACATCCCTCCTGAGAAACATCAACGAACATTTCTGTAGGTGGAGTGTTTCACAGGTACATATACTTGTAGGATAACCCTTTAGAGTCAGGGCAAGAGTCGACCCCGGGGTTTGAACCCTAATCTTCCACCCAGGAGGTGAGCACTCTCCATTAAGACTCAGCATTGCTGAGCTCCGAAACGAGGTAGAATTGTTTCGAGTATATTCACGAAAACTTTATTTAGATAGTTCTGCCAAATCGAAACGATCTTACTCACAATTCTTGTGTGACAGTCGAAAACGTGTTATTTATGCAAACATAAAAGGAAGGTATTATAATAATATAAAATTCTAAAGAAATTCCCATTGCATGCTACTGTACATATATTTCACCTGGAAAACTTCCTGGCCTCACAGAGCTTCAAGATCAATGACGCTAAAGCTGAAAGCCCACTAAGGCGCACCGAACCACGTCTCTCTGCCGAGAATAAATTTCCGTTGTATGCTTCTTATGAAATCCAATGGTGCAACGCCCACTAAGGCGCGCAGAACCGTGTCTCGTTGAAGCTGAAATCGCATAAGAAGCATACAACGGAATTTATTCTCGGCTGCGAGACACGGTTCGGCGCGCCTTAGTGGGCTTTCAGCTTAAGCGGAGGCCTTGTACGCCTTGTATGACAAGGGAATACAAAAGCGGACGCCCCATTACTATAAGTGTCTAAATCCCGGGAGGTAACTACGTAGAAAAGTGAACTGATATAATAGTAGTTTTGGCTATAATAAAATATTTTTGAGTTATTACTTGCCTAACGACCCTTGTATTTATTGCTTACCTGGTTAAGTTTCATATATTAATTTATTAAATAAATGTTTGTTTAAAGAATATAATTATTACACAATGATATTCACTGTCTACGTGTAATAATACAGGAACCCGACGTGACAGAGAATATATGGAAACTAGCTACACCGAAAACGTAATTCAATATGAGCACAACGTTTCTCTTTGAACGTAACTCCATTAGTTTGTGTTAGAGGAGATGAGTTTCTGGNCTCTGNATCAGACAGGTCATATCGCATCGTTGCGTCACAAGTCTTGTTAAATTGACCCATAATTGTTCACACACGTTCAAGCATATTAGCCGAATGACAGATATGATTGAACGTTCACATTACTCATGCCTCAGTGACGATGAAATATGGGTTGCGTAGCATTCCACTGAACAGTAAAACCAATAATGCCGCATCAAATTAATTACAAATCCAAGTAAATATCTGAAGGTTTTACAGAAAAATACTGGTCTCATTAAATCAAGTTCACCTTTTGATTACATTGTCTAACGAGGTATCCCTGAAAGGAAATTAATCTGATCAACATCTGTTTGTTTTTCAAAATTGTTTTTACATTTAAGGTGCGACTTCGACTGTTATGCTATGAGTCTGTCTGTGTAGTACTCCACATTTAGGTATAACCGTAGAGTTACATCCTGTTTGCGTAAGTGTAGCGCACACTTCATATGATCAAGAAAAATATTTGTTGCAGAAAATTATAGCCACCTCCCACCACAAGATTATTGACAGAGTTTCATGAAATAATGGTGTTTGCGATTAGAAAAGAGTCCAATTTCAAGGAATTTCTCAAGCGACTTCTCTGCAATTTCTGAAAGGACAAATCCTATCGAGTAAGAGGATTATTGTATAGGGCAACCAATCACAGATACTCTTGGCGCAAGTTCGTATCGGGTAATACATTTTATGAAAGGACAGGTATCAACCACCAATCAGAATGCCGCTATGTTTTGTGTTTACAGGATTCGTTAGATCCAGAGCATGCGTGAAAATTAGTTGAGGTGTAGCGGACGACTTTACTTTTCTTGGTAGAAAATTAAACTAACGTATTTAATTAACCGGTAAATAGGTTTTAGATGCAAGTTGCTCGCAAAGATACCCCACAAATTTAAAATTAAGTGTACATAGCTACGGCACCGTTATAAGACTAGTGCAAAACAGGGCTATATTCAAATGACGATATGTTCTATATCAGTATGGGAAGGTGCATTGTCATGAGCGCAATGTATCGCCTTACTTTAACCAGAACTAACTAAAAAACATTTTCGTGATTACACTCGAGACATTTCTACCTATTTTCGGAGCTCAACATTCCTGAGTCACTGTTTGCCGCACATATATGATGTTGTGATCAGTCAGTCTTCCAAACGTCACGTAATATTCACCTCATTGAAACTATTGGGTATAATGAATGAAACGTGTTACGAAAAGTTAATATTTTTCACGACACTTAATAATTACTTTAGACTAATAAGCATAGCACCTTCATAAGTATTAGCGAACATTCTGATGGAGACGTGGACTTGGTAGGTGTGGCAATATTGCAGTCTCTTATACCGAGTCATATGCAGGTGACTGGAGCTGTGATTCGCGATTAACTCAAGCACCAATGTATCTAAACGGGAATTTAATATTAAATTGAAGGTGCAGAGAATTTTCATCAAAATATTCTAGATAGATAGTTTAGGTGCAGTGAGCATAAAAAATGATATCGTAATTACTCTTTTGGAGATCAAATGAAGCACAACAACTTTTTTTAACAAACGTCAAGAATTATAACAAAGACATTTTTTGTAACCTGGATATTGTATGCCTTTTCAGCATATTGTTTAGTAAAAAAATCTGATGTATGTTAACTCTGCCTTAAAAAATTAGTACCTTGAGCGTTAACAGAAAGGCTCAAATAACGTCTATATTTCAGCATTAAGGAGAAGCGCGTTTGAAAATTCAGTCACTTAGCACACATGGAGGTATACGCCTATAAAATACGCCGACAATGACTTGCACGGACAGAGAAAGTTGAAGAACTCTGTGGATAGCTACGGCTATGGTTTATGTAATACGTTTACGCAACGCAGGCTTAAGCCTGGTTCATAGAAACGTATACATAGTTGGACGACGTAGTTGGACGACGGACAGAGAAAGTTGAGTTGTATGTGTAGCTATGGCGTGGTTCATAAAAAAGGATAGGTCCGCCGGCCAGCCCAACGGATTCGGAGACGGATTGGCCGAGTAGATGAACTTTCTACTTTTTAGATACGTTATTTCCGTTTCTGTCCATTTTCTTCGATGTCGATGTTATCGGGAGGAAAGTCGACCGTTGAAGTTATGCCGCTTTGTAGATCTCCCACTAGGTGGCAATGCATACCTTCTTTGATCTTTCTGTCCGTATATCCGTTTCTATAAACGTTTGATTAAACTTGTATACGTCAATACGTTGTCCAACTACGTCGTCCAACTACGTATACGTTTCTATGAACCAGGCCTTAATGTTTTTAGAAATTGTGAACTCCAACTTTTTGTACGTTACTTTCGGTAGATCATGAATTTTGATATTGATGGTCACTTTATCTTTCTTTTTTACTTTCCTTATCTTCAGCTGTGTCTCAAAGAAAGTGTATGTACTTTATTAGCAGCTCTTTGAACTTGAGTTAAGATAGTAAATAGGTTGAACAACAACCAAACAATAGCCAGTAAAGTCATGAGAATCACTGGTAAGTAAATAAAGTNTTCATTATGTGCGACGATGACTGTTGATGCTCGTTTATTCTGTCACCTGCCTCACTTCGTAATCAGCTCGTNAAATGGCAGCACAACCTCTTTATTTCCAAATGACACGTTTCTATGAACGACCTTAAATGACACATCAGGTGTCGATAGGACGTTAAACACCACATATCATCATCATCATCTATGAACGGGATTAAATATTTATTTTAAAACGGTTAGCGTTGTCCAAGTGCATTTAGGATGATATTTGTATGCGTTAGNGTATTTTATAAGCCCAACCTAAGTGTAATACACAATATTTCATTGTTCGTACTATACCTCTTCTTAAACTATCAAAATGGCGGATTCCTTTGTGTTTTGCCGGCGTATATCTGAGATAACCTCTCTGATACCCGGGACGTTATCCCTGTTTCCGGGTTTGGTATCTGGGTACGTTTAACGTAAAAAATGGCATTTTTGTAGAGCTAAAAACTCGTGTCATTAAATAGTTTATTCGGCTGTCGCCTCATAAACTATTTAATGACCCTCGTGAAATTAGTGTCGCTTCGCGACCATTAAAATTTACGTTTCCACTCACCACAAAACTTTCCTGAAACCAACCAACACTAATCTTAGCATAATGTTTTGAATCAATGCCACTCCTACAACTTAAATCGGAAGAGAACTGAGGTTTTAGTAATAAATCGAAGCCGAGACAACTTTTGGAAAATAACACTATACATCCGTGTTCCAGTTTGCGACTTGTACGTGAAAAACCAACCGTGTTTCAGGTTGCTACTTTTACGTGAAAAACCATCCGTGTGCCAGTTTGCGACTTGTACGTGAAAAACCAACCGTGTTTCAGGTTGCTACTTTTACGTGAAAAACCATCCGTGTGGTAGTTTGCGACACGGCCTTGCACATACGAATCGTAACACCTTAACTACTTAAATCGAAAGAGAACTATTGTATTAATAACACATCGAAGCCGAGAACACTTTTGGGTATAAATTCAAGCGTTACTAGAAATACACATTAATGTTTTAGTAAATTATTTTCTAAAGAAAGCTTATTTTATATACTATAAAAATATGTCTCATTACCAGCGATACACAAATATAATTTATATTGTGCGGCGCAAACAGCAGTTTACCATAAAGACATCAATATTAATGGTATTCACGTATCTGTAATAATAAATATATTTTTGTCAAGCATATAAATTTATGTCGTGATAAAAATACTATTCTTTAAATATAAATAACTGGTGTCCCAAAATTATACCTGTTACTGTACATAACAAATTATAAATGTACAACTTACCAAAATATCATAATCCATTTGAGCACTGTATTTTTCAGAACTGTACGGGAAAAAACAAACAATAATCCGATATGCACGTGTACACGTTTCCTGACTCGAAAAACATTCACGACAAAAGGACTAACCAATCTCATAAAATGACCAAATCATACACGCCACAATGCCATCTACCTTAGCCGATTATAACTATTGTGGCGTTTTTTGCGGACGAATTTAGAAATTATACGTTACTTCCCCCCCCCTTCCCCCTTTCCTTGGCATGACTTTTCTCTACAAAGTTTCTTATTTCTAAGCATTTCGTATTAAAAACAAGCCGTAATTAACATTTGGAATCCTTTTTTTGTTGATTTAAGAGTAATATATCCTCTTTGAACAGGTTACGTGAAATATACCCGGGTTTGGTACCGCATAAGTGATTGTTTCTCTGTTCTTCGAGACTTCGAACAATCATGTGCGGTACCAAAGCCGGGTATATTTCACGCAACCTGTTCAAAGAGGGTATATATCTCAACATAAAAAATTCAGTAACTGGTAAAATCAGACTGCGTCAATGCGTTTCCTATTTTATGCTGTATTGTATCCAGTAATATAATAAACATTGGTGAGTACCGTCTGAAACTCTTCCCTCGTAAGTACAAGGCGTAGTGAAAAACTTAAATATGTTTGTCCAATTTCACAAAAGAAAATACGATTTTTATTTCTTTAGTACCGTTTTAAATTAAAGAAACGTATAATTTATACTTATGGCTAAAACTTATTTGAAATAGCTCTATCCTTATCCCAAAATCACATTTCTAAATTAAGTACCTCAGTTGTCTCCATATTTCAGGAGGTCTAGAAATGTAACGCCAAAAAGTGATGTACTGTCATTTATTTTTTGTATGTGACCTACTTTACTTTCACGTTTTGTATATAGGTTGAGGAGGATTTTCAGCGAATTTCTCAAACACAAAGAGAGAACTGTCTCTTACGAAATATGAGAAATAGCTTGCTTGAGGACTTAAAGCTATATCTTGAAAATCTCTGCAGATGGCATTCTTTGTGGATTTTCCAAGATAGAAGAAAGTAAATATTTCTTTTAAAAAGCCATTACTTAGTTCTTTTCTCATATTAATCGTCGATAGAAACTTAACCTCTATGCAGATTCACTACTAGTTTGAAGTATTGTAAATACAATGTCATTTAAAATAAATAGATTTGAAATAATTTATTTTTAAGCAAACAAACACAAATATCACTTTTTTATACGTAACACAAACATGCGAACTAACGATTATACACGCCGAAACTGTAGACCCTAAAAAATTATGATATGTTATATTGGCAAAGAAAACTCTATAGAAATTAGTAGGGTTTGGCAGGCCCGGATTTAGAAAAACCGCCGCTCTAGGCGGATGAGATACCTCCCCCTCCCCCCCTAATGGAAAAGAAAGCGAAGAGGGGGTCTTGAGGCAAAGTCCCCAGCGAAGTCCAGGGGTGGAACCTCGGAGAGAGCATTTTGGTAAAATATTGTGCAAAATCAAGTGTTTTCTAATATGTGTAGTGCTCCATTCCAATAATAAGAATTATTTTTTCAGTCGTACTTTTGCACTGATCAATAAGACAATAACTATTCACTTTGACCAACTAGGCAACTAACTACTGATTACTCTGTGTTTACTGATGACAAAACCCAAAAACCTAAAACGCGACACAGTCACACGACATAGGTGGTCTGGCGGTCACATGACTTGAGTCATCTGCTGAGTGATGACTCCATCGGTCAGTCTTTGTCTTTACCCTTTCGAAGAATCAAAGGTAAAATTTTCTCACTTTCGAACAGACCGTATGTATCTTCGTGGAATTATTAGGGTAGTCTCTGTGAAACACGTGTCAGTCATGTCTTTTTCTAAAGAAAAATTGTTAAAGGGAAAATTGAAACTACAATTTTGTAAATATTTATATAATTTTGTCCTTTTTTCCAACATTCTAACATTGTTTACGTATTTTTTTGTAAGATTTTTGCCGCCCCTGAAATCTGACGCTCTAGGCGAGCGCCTAGTCCGCCTATGCGTAAATCTGGGCCTGGGGTTTGGTTTATTGTCTGTAATAACAGTATTTTTAATCCATTATTTACCGAACGAAGCCGTACAGCCCCCACTTAAAAATAATANCAGCAAGGATTGATAACAACTGGGAAAGCACATTATGGTAACTCAGTACCTACTTGGTCATCCTTGTCCCCGTTCTTTTAGTTTACTGTTGATATAATTTCCTGTTCCTTTAGTTCTTCGTTGCTGTAATGCCCTGTAGACGTAAGAATTACAGCTCCAGGGAATATACGGTACAGCAGCGTTTTATTCCTATCGATGCACAATATTTGAGAGAAATTTATAACACAGATAAAAAGGAGTGGTAAAGCACAAATAAAAAGGAGTGGCAATGCTCTGCTCAAGATGTTTATGTTGGTATCGGAGGTAGACTGTTTGTGTTGCAACAAAACACGAAGNAATCTTAAGCAGAATACATATCGGGTGAGCCAATGAAACAGGCAATTTTAAAATGTTAATATTTTTTTTTATTTATACATTTGAAAGATAACTTTTACTTCAAAATGATAGTATATTTAATGGCATTTAACTGTACGTTACAACATTTTAACTTCTGAACACGACATCCTGTAAATTACCACCCTTTCTTTTAAGACATTCTTGAAGACGAGGTTTTAAGTTTTCCATCACATGACGTAACATTTCCAGAGGAATAGCGGAGTATGCGTATTTATAGAACTTTTCACAATAGTTGAACACACTGCACTCATGAAAATTGCACCTTCCCGCACTAATAGTAGACATATCGTCGGATGTTAGGTAGATTTCTTTGAAAATCACCTTTTGCAGAAGCGCTCATGACGCAACTTCCGGAAAATTTCACTGACACACCTCTGATTATGATCCACAGGCCCCAAAATTACTCTCTGTTCAAACGTTTATATACCGCATATATATATGGGACAGAACCGATCTTGTGCACACGATAACTGTCGCAATTCTTAACAGATTTCGATGAAACTTTGTATACACGTTTATGGGGTCAATATCTAGGCTAAATTCGTAAATGGAGAAAATAAGCCAAAGGGGTGGACGATGCAATGGTACCCCACTTTTAACGTCCCTACCGGAAGATACTTACGATCACAGGCTGAGTCTTAGAATAACCCTTTATATTCAGGACTAGAATTAGGCCCCGATTATCTCACTAAAAATCCTCGTGTATATGCCTTGTGCTACAACCGCCATTTTGGAAAATGGCGGTCGAAAACCAGTTTGTTACATTTATTTTGAAAACGGTGGATATTTTGAAACAAAAATTTTATTAGGAATTTGATTTCCTATAAAAAAAGGATTTTTATTATTTTTTCAATAAGTTTCAAGAAAAGCCCACAAAAATGAGAAGCATTTGAAAAAAATAAATTTAGGCTTCCCCCCCCCCCCTCCTAAAAAAATTACACAAGCAAGGAACATTGCATTTTATTTGTCCTAATGCTCCTGATGATCACGCTAAAAGTCCTCGTGTATAGGCCTTGTAGATGGCGGTCGAAAAACAGTTTTTTACATTAATTTCGAAAACTGATTTTTTTTTATTTAAACGAGAGTTATTAAGCATTGAATTTTCTACAAAAAAAGGCTTTTATAATTTTTTCAACAATTTTCAAGATACGTTCCCCAAAATGAGAAACATTTGAAAAAAAAGTATTTTCAATAGAAATATTCAAATTATTCAAGAAAACATGATACGAATACGAGGTCTGGCTATTAAATAACGAGACTGCTTATGAAAAAGAGTTTTATTTTAGAAATTATTCTACAATCGAATGCTCCCCTTCAATGTACTCCCCTCCCCTCGCCACACACCGTTCCATTCTTTTTTTCCATTGGTCAAAGCAATGCTGGAAGTCTTCTTTTGTAAGAGCATTTAGGAGCTC
>KZ878539.1:0-17618 GCA_003456935.1 Machilis hrabei
CGGGAAGCGTTGTTGCCAAATCGCCCATAGCTACTGTGACCACAGCTTACAATTAGTTAGGCGAAGGCGAACCAAGTGGCAACAACGCTTCCCGCGGCACGCTTCAGAGTTCGCGGGCTCGCTTCTTATTGGTTGCAGTATGTATGCCCTAGTTTGAAAACGGTGCGTCGGAGACCCATGGTTCCTATCTTTTTTTGAATTGGGGTGGTGCCCCCGACCCGTGGTTTCAGTTTGTCAGTAACCTTTAGGAACACCCTGTATATATACAAATATGTTAATTGGGAGGGTAAAACGCTGTTAAGGATGATTACTGGCACTAGTTTTATTTTACAGGATGTATGCATTGGTACATATAAATGTATAACAGTAGAGGCAGATCCCATTACCGTGGGAATGATAGCCGAGAAGCGATAACAAAGTTGGAACTGAGAGGAAGGAGTGGTGCTCTATTTATTCAGGAGACCATCTACCCCTTGATGAGACAGTGCTGCAGAAAGGAAGTGGTGGAAACACTAACCACCACAGCAGGTGACCATACCCAAGGGGTATTCCAGATTGATGAAAACTAAATGTGAAGGAACGTATTTTAGTGATGCAAGCCAATCATCAGCTACTTCTCATCGTCAGGGATTGTTGATCAGAGTAGCAAGGTTTTGGGACGGGGATTTAAGTGTTTGGACTCTTTTTAATTAATTTTAGTGATTTTTTTATTTAGTGTTTCTTTATTTTTATTTCGGAGATTTTTTTAATCCCAAAACAATTAGGTAATGTTTAATGCACTTGTAATTGACAATAAGCGAGTTTGTTTTATTTCTAACGCGAGCAAACTGGAAAGGATGTTTTAACATGCCCTGTTTAGCATAGTCATCAGTAAAAACAAGCGCCAACCAGTCATGTAACGACATGTGTGACGGAGTTCCCACAGCAAGGAGGTGAAAGTGAACTTTGTTCTCTATGTGATTAGAGCCAGCAATGCAAACCCGGATGTGGTAAAAATAACGATGACGGTTCGTTGTTTGACGAGCAGAAAACTGAAGAAAGAGAGTTATTAACATCAAGAATGATCCGCCACGTTTAGGCCAGGAAGAACCAATGAAAATCAAATAATGCGAATTGGGGTAAAAATGACGGTGAACTACGGTAGAAAATATATAGAAAACTGTAGTATGTATGTAATAGTAGCTGGAAATATCTACGTACCAAACCTAGCGACTATTTCGAGAAAATATCAAAATAGTAATTTTAGTGCCAAGAAGGTATAATGTCTGAAAATCGAGAGAGATGTGATAACAGTGTGTGAAGACGGAAGGAAGAGAGAGAACGAAAGATGGCTGAATAAAACGAAAGTTCGAAGTGAATGAGAAGAGTGGATATATCAAAACAAACCAGTGACTCCTGCGAAGTGTATTGGAATGGAGTGGACGAATAGTTAAGGAAGGATATTCACTATATATACGACCAGATAATAATGCGAGCCTAATATTATCTGGGCTAGCTTTATAAGAGAGCAGTTACGCAACTCGACCACGAGGCATTCGTGACTTGTGCAGATCATTTAAGACAGGATAAATTATGGTGTTGACAAGATTGGACTGAGTGAGGTGAACAAGAACATATGAATACACGTTCGAGTGAATGTAGACATATAATTAGATGACTGGTTGATGAAAATAAGGGGCCTAGTGGAAAACGGAAAGCCGAGAAGACAGACCAGCTGGCAATGTGAGCTGGTTATGGTTTGCTATCTCTGGGAGCTGCTTATTAATGTATATTTTGAAGTTGACAGCCCGAGGCAGGAACTTAAAGGTATGAGTATTTAAATTAGCCATATTAAATTAAGTTTTTTTGTGTGTTTTTACGTACTCAAAGATATAAATAATTTAGTGAAGTGCGCAGATCGGCTGATAGGTCTACTTAACTTTCTTGTTAAGTGAAATAGCCAAATGTACATATTTCTATACACATCTACCAAAATATTCAAGTGTAGATAATTGAACCGCGACTGCGTTCTGTATAGTGTAGAGCTTTGCAAATAAGGTAGGCCGAGATGTCTTAATGTAAACTGTTGATGATAATTCCGTATTTTGGGAGTAATTTACACAAACAAATACACCAATGGTATTGGCTATTAAAAGACTACACGTCAGTTGTGTGGAATTACAGTGATAAATAGTAGTTCATATTAAATAAATGGCAGAATGATCCTGCGAAACTTGCTCAACAAAAAACCAGTGTTGCCAAGTCTAACGAAACACCATTTGTGTGGAAATACACACCAGTGTGGTAGGTACTTTTAATTAAGAGATTATGGTTACATAACAAGTACGTAAGCAAGTATAGGCTGATACATGGACGGTAACAGTCTACAGTGTTGTCGAAAAGCACGAAACCCGCATACACGAAGGAGTCTCGGTTTTAGCAGGCAAAACATTAGGGTCTTATCAACACAAGCAATTCCTACAGACTTTTTAGTTATTAGAATCAAAATTGTAGAAGGAATCGCCGTGAAACAGGAAAGTAGCTTTGTGGACACTGTTACACGTATCTAAACAACACGATATGTGATTATCTGGATGTATATAGGATAGTATCATAGTTATGCTTCATGATAATAAATGTGAATGTCGTAGAACACATGAACAACTACGTTACGAGTGCAGAACGTAGAACAGTAGCGAGTAAACATAAGGAAGTCACAAATATAGTGATGCAAGATAGTGTTGACACAGACACGGTAAAGAAACACATTGAATGCGTCCTGACTCAACACATTCAAACACAAAGAAGTCATACAAACTTCCCCATGGTGGTGACATAAGAAGAAATTGGAAGAGGAGGCATTTTTCACATTTGGGTATCCTTTGAAGTTAATCTGTGATAATAGATGCCAGTTTAAGAACAAAGAGTTTCAGGCCTTTTTGAAAGATTCAGGAGTGAAACTATTGTTTACCACTCCTTTTCATGCCCAGGCAAACCCTTGTGATAGGGCCATCCAGAATATAAAGAGGATGGTTTGCCTTTTGTGAAAAGCCACAAATTATGGAATGTCAATGTGGCACATTTTTGTTTTGCTATTCGTTCCACATTACAGGAGGCTACGGGTTTCTCACCCACTTATCTTAATTTTGGCAGGGAGCTCAGATTACATACGGTTCTAGCGAGTTATGTATTGTAGTTGAAGAAAATTTGAATAGAGACAAGACCTGTGAATTCCAGAGGTTGAGACAGGCTTGCAGGAAGGTGCAGGAGATGTTTGAAAAACGTTCTGTTTATCAAAAGATTCACTAAGACCTGAGAAGGCAAGATTTACAGTTCAAAGTAGGAGATAAAGTGCTATCCGCCAAAATTAGGGGTTTTGCATCTAAGTACATTGGGCCGTTTACTATCTACAGGATTTTGTTGTGAATTTTGACGAGTTAAGAATGGCTGATGGGGTTCCGGCAGGGGTCTGGCATGTCTCCTCCCTTAAATTTTGTAGTTTGTAGAATCTGAGGGGAGGGGATATTTTTCACAAAAATGTTGCTAATGGTTCGATATTTTTGGTTAGAAAAAGTTTAGAAGCATTGGTTTTAGGATTAAGGAGTTTGTTCATATTGGATTCTGTATTTTCCTAGAGATCACATGCATTTTTGGTCGTCTTTGCTTACATCTACCTGCAATCAACCGGTTAGGTACTTGGCAGGGGGCGCACGAGGCACCACAAGTTATTGTTCACGTCCTAAACGGTTCCACTCTCGAATCGACCTCGGTAAGAATGACAAAAAATACGTCACGTTTTGGGGGGAA
This sequence comes from Machilis hrabei, assembly GCA_003456935.1. Lineage (NCBI taxonomy): Eukaryota > Metazoa > Arthropoda > Insecta > Archaeognatha > Machilidae > Machilis > Machilis hrabei. The sequence goes on from KZ878539.1 coordinate 3,787, forward strand.
GAGGCTTCCCTCAGTGTTGGGAATCGTCTGTGCTTCGTATGAGTGTTCAATGTGTAATAAACTTTAGTTGACTTCTAAACTTTTCTTCTGTGTTTTTGTTGTCCATGCAGATTTTACGCCATTTGAAGTTACGAGTGTCGAAGTTGCGTGAAGAGGAGAGTTTACGTGGAGTCATCAGCAAGGGTTAATCCGTTTGTTATACTCAGGTTTTGGTCAACCATCTCAGTTCGGCGAGAGTCAAGGTGTGAGTAGGGTCGCTAGTGTGCTATGGGTGGTTTGTTAGGTGCTACTTTCCTTTAAGTCTATATCTTTTTGGACATTGTGGGGCAGTTTAAAGTTGTGTTATACTTTTGGGAGCTGAACTCGCCTGGCCTGCAAGTCTCAGTGTTTCAACCTACTCGTCAGTGTCCCAATCTTTTTATTCAAGCCATTGGTGCCAAGTGTTAGTCTGAATGATTTACGAAAGCGTTACGAACTTATGCTGCCCAATCCTATCCAGGCTGTTTATATGCACCTATACTAGTCGGGGTGTGTGCCTGGTAGTTAGAGCGTTCCTAAGCTAGGAGCTTTAGTTCTGTGGAACACCCTTTGTGCCGACGTATTTAATTTATTTTTGACAAGCTGATATTATGGTAAGATTGACGTTAATTGCAGTATAGATATTATTTTTGTTGTTTTGAATGTTATGAATCTTTCGCACAGTTTAAACTACAAAGACATTTCCATTAAATGAACTCAAAACCTTTGAAAACGTCAATTATGTACATTCACAAGACATAAGATATGTTTTTATCACTATAAATGCTTTAATTGCACAAAATTGTTAGAAAATGCTACTTCTGTACAGAGTAAGCTAAAACTTAGCATTGTTTTGAACTTGGCACCACCAAAAACATCGATTATTTTTACTTTATATGAAATACGTACTACCAATTTCATACAGGAAAACCATAGAACCCTCGTGTTTCAACCACAACACCGCCAGCAGAGTGGTTATCAAGTGAACTTCTAAGGGAAACCGGTATTTATTGTATCACTTGGTACACCAATATAGATAATTCACCTGGTGGTTAAGTAAAATAGGAGAACGAAACACCTAAGCTCACCAAATTAGGTTAACTTAGGTTAGGTTAAGCAGACGAACGAAGCACCTAAGTTTCACCAATTTAGGTAAACTTAGGTTCTTAGGTTAGTTTAGGTTAGGTTAAGGAGTCGAACGAAGCATCTAGGCTTCATCAAGTTAGGTTAACTTAGGTTTGGTTACGGAGTCGAAGGAAGCTTCTAAGCTTAAACGAGTTAGGTTAGTTCAGGAAATGAGGTCTACTGGCCTCTGCTCTCACATATAGGCAATCCACCTGGAATGGGTAGACTCGCTCTGTGTATACGCAACCCATCAAGAATGGATAGGCTCGCTGATGCGGCGCTACTACGAACTAAACGTCGTCTGCAACATTACTTGCGACGAACAGCTCTGGTGGTGGGATCAGAGGTCAATGATCACTCAAAGTGGGTTAACCTAGATTATGAACTTGAAAAACACGGTCTGGACTTGCTATAAGAAATTATGCCTGAACCTAATGGGAGTGAATATTAATATGGCGTGGTCGACCATGCGGTGATGATCAGGTTTGAACTTGTTTGGAATGCATATTGATATTGTATGAGTTATCTGTGTGGCAGTAATTTCAATGCTTAGTATTAATCAGCTGTGCATGGCATGAATTACTATAATAGTTCACCCGTCTATTACTATGAAGGTGTTGGTGCTGTAGTCAAAATATGTAATATACGTAAAACACAATAATCTCTTGGAGATATATTTCTGGGCCCCCCAAAGGATATAAGCAGTTACACACCTGAAACATCATGGCTACTGCGCGCATGACAAACACCACCAAAAACTTATACATTTTCTGAACTTGCTCCTTAATAATTTTTCTTTCCAAATTTTAGAGTTACTTACCAAAAAATCATATTGAACATGCAAATAATATATTATTAAAAAGAAATATTAACATCCAAACTTTGAAAGTTGACTTTGAAACTCAATACTGTAATTCTAACAATGCATATAATTGTATGCGATGTGGCATATTCATCAGGTACAGGTACCCAAAATACGTAAACAGCTAAATTGGAATGGGATTTTGCTCAACGTTTCATGTGCAGTTGTTGAAGTTTGTGACAAATTTTTGTGGCAACAACGTGCAGGTGTCACTATTGAGCATTTGGTGATCCTGATAATCTTTGTGGTGAATATTGTTGCTGGGTGCGTTTGGTACTTTCAGTGACTAGAAAACTTAACTCCGTGTAGTATAAGTTACTATGATAGTACACTTACCTACCGTTCTGATGGCGGCGTTGTCGAAATATTAAAGTTGAAGAAAATCAGGTCTGAACTGGTTGGGAGTGGGTTTTGGCATTAATTAGTGACATCGAAACACATAATGGTTTCTTGGAGATACTTTTTGGTCCCCCAAAAGAAAATATCATAACAAAAGAATATCGATATGAATAACACCACAAACAATTCAAAAATGTTTCCCAACCATAGCCGAACAGAGCTCCGATGATTGAAAAAAATATGAAAAAAAAAATTTTCGAAAAAAAACTTGGACAAAATTTTGGAAAAATTCTAATTTTTTTTTCAAAATAAAAATAAATTCAAAACAAAATCGAAAAATTAGGTCATGACGTCAAAAAATATTTCGAAAAAAAAAGAACAAATCTGAAATATGACGTTAGTGAGGACGAGTGGGATTTTGGGGACGAGTGGCAGCAGGATCGGGGACGAGTGGGATTTTTGAGACGAGCGGTAGTCGGATCGGTACTTTTCCCTCTACTGCTGCATTTAACGTTTCTTGTCTGTTAATCATTTGTTTATCTTAGCTTTCAGCTGATCGGTGCAGAGCACGTGGTGTGTATGGTCTATACGTCTGTCGTAGTGAGCGAGAGAAAGTGGGGAGGAAGCGTTGTTTGTTTACGTTCTGGCTTTGGAGAAGTGCTAGTGCGAGTTTCACTTAACGGAAACTTTGGTGATACGCTGAACACCTTTGTTGTTGTCACTATTTTTCCTTCGTTGCTTAGTTGATGTTGAATATACGCTTTAATAAAAAACTGTGTTTTTGTAACTTTCCTTTTTGACTTGTCTCTCGTAACTGATCAAAATAATTACCGGGTGTTCTTTCATATTGCATGACGAGTGATACCCTGTTTACTTCCTCATGCAATGGTACCCTGGATTTACTTTGAATTGTTTTACATCTAATTTTACGTTATTTTCTCACATTTCTATAACAATAGTTTTCAAAAATTAGGATTTTTTTGTTTACTTAGATCCCGTTATTTTCTTGAGTCATGTACTTTTGTTATCCTCTCCCTATGAGGGTCATCTCGGTCTATCTGAGCTAGTCGGAAGGGCTTTCGTTGGTGAGTTTCAACCCATTAAGAGGAGGGGCAGGGTTAAAGATTGTTGCGGGCGCCAGCAAATTTTATGTTTTTGCCATAGGGCAGGATTATCAGAGCCGCAAAATATGCTTGAAACAAATGTAACTACTGAAGGCAGCAGAAACATGATACCAAGAATATTATTTTCTTATATGAAAAGAAATGGAAGAAGGTAGTGTCTTAAACAGAGGCAGCAAAAAAATTGGGTACAATNAAAATGTAATACTCTACCTAAATGAGAAAATGAGAAACAGAACAATTAAATGAATAAAAAGCAATTAGTTTTGACGGTGTTCCTTTCTGAAACCAATTACAAATACATTATTGGTGTTATATATGCGTTGTTTGTTTAAAAAAAATACATACATCGCACCTCGGAGACAATTTTTTAATTTACAAAAATGTTTGTTGTTTTAAGTTCTGTTAGGAGAACGGATAGGAATCTTTTTAAAGTTTTATATATTTGTTTATGTATTATTTACTCACCTGAGTGAGAACTATTTTCAGTGGTAAGCGACTTATTCGCTTACTACGAATTGCTAGCTTGTCATACTGTAAGATACGATTGCCAGTGACCTGCTGATCAATCAAAATGTCTACGATTTTAAATGTATAAAAACCTTGAATGAGGAAGGAGAGTGGCTGGTTAGTTGAGGTGTGTGAACGTATCACCAAGATACGGATATTTTTAAACACTTTTCAATGGCATTTATTTGTATGTTTACAGTCTTATGTTTCATTGCATTTTTTAAGTCCGAAAAACATTTAATAGTTCGTAATTTAAAAAAAAATATCTTAGAGGTACGATTTAGGTATTTATTTTCACGAGCAACACATCAGAACAATAACAGCGTACTTAAAATTGATTTCGGGACGAATTAAATTTTTTCAATTTTAATTTCTTAAGTCCGAACTGTTACGAATATTTCTTAGGATGATTATAACATGGCACTAAGCTATTCCTAGGCCAGAAATCTAAGGATACGGTAATGAATTATTCAGTGAATTTTGGTTAGTTCAATATATTACGCACATTGCGTCAAATGAATATCATACATCAAAGTTACATTCGGTTATGTTTGCTGGCTTTGAGTTTCAACTGTTACGCGTTTTAAGTGGTTATTGAATCACTAATACAAGAAAATTGTTGAATTCCAAGACAAGAAATATCTCCAATGGTGCTAATAATGTTTCCAACACTGATTGTGACAGGAAAATTATTATCTTAAGTAACTGAAACAGTTATAGAAATATTAATTGGCAGTTAGCTAAATTTTGGTACGCGGGTTTTGCTATTCACTGTAAACACATATCTTAAGATCCCCACTATTTGAATGGGTGCTTCAGCCACAATCTTGTTAAATTGTTAGGTATCTCTAGTGTGTGGCTGATTTTTCCTCATTAACGTCAGAACTGAACTTCAGCGACCAAATGAAGATACGCAAAATTAAAGACGTGAACATTTGTCATCATTTTTATTTGTATGCGTTGCGTAGCAGTAATGGTTTGACTATTTATTACATTTAGTTTTCGGCATTAAGTGACGATGTCTGCCATGTGCTGTTCTAATACTATGGAGAGAGTCCACAGAGCACATTAAAGGTTGTACTTTTGTCGTACAAAGGTTGAAGAATTTTGCTTTATAGATCAGAACAACATTGAATTTCCAGATCTTCCATTTGCCTCTTTCTGTTGACTTGCCAGTGCAAAACACCGAACACCTAAAGAGTTTGAAAGTACACACGAAGAGCCAATTGTAACACTTTACAGAGATCAAGATTTTGCAGCTAAACACTGATCGGATTCACACTCTAAATCACTTAAGAACAGTAGAATGATTTTGTAAGAGACCTCAATATTTCAGAAGCTCATAACCAATTTGAATAAGGAACTAATTAACATTTCTTAGAAGCTCGTAAAGGGACAATGAGAAATGTTTTACTAAATGTGCCCGATTACCCTCTTGCAATGATTTAAATGGTTTAATTAAATATCATGGATATGCACACACATCAACCGAATGAAAACTTCTGATCGATTGATTCAATTCTTACATATGTCCTTTTTTTTTTGCAAAATCAATTTATATGCATCTATTGTAGCATATTCAGTTACTATGAAAAAAAAATATACATACATATTTGACTTGTCCCAGGTTCGATTCCTGGCTACGACTGGGTGTTATTCTTGTGTGCTGTCCTAAGTGTGCACTTGTGTTGGCATACGTCTGAGCACTCACTTGTGTTGTCCTAAGTGTATGCACAAATGTCGGAATAAAAGGTGGCCATAAACGTTAGTGATAAGACGCACCGGAAGTAATACCCACAGGCGGTTCCTGGTGCACTAGCCACAAAAAAAAAAAGACTGGTATAGCAGAGCGAAGAATATCACTATATGCACAAAGAGGTTTCTGTGTAAAACTTTAATACTTGGTGCAAACAATGTAAAAAGTTACCGTAGACAGAGAGGACAACATTTAATTTGTACCACCATTTATAAAAATTAGGAAAATATATTTAGAAATACAGGTATCAAGAAAAAAAGACGGACTTCAAAACATGTAACTGAAATTTCCGAAATTAAGTTATGCTAAACTCAAATAGGGAATTTTTATTGAGCCTCAAATTAGATTATTAATGAGAACTCATCGTTTTAAAGATCACTCAAACAAAAAATTTAGCTACTTGTACCCAATTTATAATAGTGAAATAAGATTTTTAGGAAAAGAAAAATCCCCAGGCTACAAATAAATTATGACATTTATACTGCAAGCATATCACAACATGTGATGGAACACGTATTTTAAACTCAAGACTTTTCCCCCCAAAAATATATGAACAGTGAATGATAAACCTGGTTAAAGATTCTATTAATATATGTTAAAAATCTAAAAAAAAAAATACACTGAGTTAGTATCAAGGCTGTACAAGAAATGTATCTTTCATATAGGTTTTTAAAAAGGGCTTGAAGAGCTTTACAACGTTTGTATGACGCAAAAAATCGATTTGTATTTTTTTTTAAAAATCAAGTTGACCTTGATATGTTAGTACTGACGCACGATAGAGATAACTTAGAGCACGCAACATATATCCCCCTTGACACCATGCAAGTTTTGTATGAAACATATTTTGTAACACTAAATACAGAGATAATATATGAGGTCGAAACGTTAAATGGGACATCCTGTATATGGATAGATAGGTTCGAACTAGCGCAAACCGCAATGGGTTTTCAAAGACGCTATATAAATGTCTTCATATTATATGTTTTCATTAGAGTGACTGTTTCTATTATAAAAGCAAGAAAATGAAAAAGATAAATCGTTGACAGATTTTATCATCTATAATTATTATTAAGTTCAAGATGAAGTTCTAGCATTAAAAAGGATAAATGAGCTATACATTAGATATGGCTAACAATTTACCTAGACGGTGACCGAAGCACACGTCCAACTGATAGGGATCTTACGATGAGTGTTAACAGTTATTAGTAAAAATCGGTGTACCAAAAGTACCTAAATAAGAATTACTCTTTCTATAACTATTTCAATCACTTAAGCCGACTTTAAACACTAACATTATTCTTGTCAGAATCAGTATTGGCCAATATTTGCACGACTGGAGCTGTTTGTTCTGTTTGAGTTCAACAATTTTCTTAGTATAAGTAATTCAGTAACCATTTCCAACACGTAAACTTGCAACACAAAAATGACAATCAGTTTCAATGATGCTACGACTGTTTCTGGCACTGATTCATACAGAACAAAACATGCTTGGGAGATTGCGGCCTTAAAATAACAGGAAAATTGTATTTAAAAAAATCTTTCTAACCCTTATTATATTTCGATTATTTAAAATAAACAATATGTATCTTGTCGTTTGTTATTTGAGAAAATATACGTGTGAATTTTAAGCAAGTGATATGTTATATATACCAACTGTCAGTTTTGAAGGTTTTATTCTGAAGGTTTAAACGACACGATTCACTTTATCTAATTTCTTTCGCATTCAGTGCACCTTTTGGTTGTGAAATTTGCCTCAGGACATGAAGTAAACAGTATCAAAGATTTTGTTTCACTACAGTTTCATCAATGCCCATTTGCGTTACTGTGATACACATTGTCTTCTATATTCTGAAGTAAGTAGAAATAATTTAGTTATTTCTGCTACAAAGAACATTGATCATATCAGACGGCTTTATATGTGAAACTCGTACAACTCAGCAATATTTACCACACCAATACAGCCATCGTTTTTTAACGGTTAAAAAGGGAATTAGTCAATTTTTGGACTCTCAATTCATTTTTGGAGGAGTACACCTAAATCGAGGTCGAGCCTGACTGTATTATATACAATGGTAGCAGTTCTGCTTCACAATGTATACTGGTGTAACCAAAACTAATATCAACCACTTATTCCTTACCAAGATAATTATATAACAAATTTGTATTGGTTTTTCGTTTGGACCAAAGGTTTTTATGACTTACGATCGAGAAATTATCTACTTTGCCGATACTAATTTTGATATGTAAGCAAGCTGTATATTTTGGGTTATGAATCACTGAGAGCACTTTTAAAATAACATATTGTTAACATAACTTTGAATTATTGGTCTAGGCCCTTAGGTAAAGATTAAGTTTGATGAACGTGCGTGTCTTATATAAGCATCTAGAGGTTCAAACCAGCATTAATGCTGTGAATTTTTAAAGACTAGCGTGTGATAACACTGAGCTATGGCTTCTTTCATTCTGAATTATGTTTATATATTACCTTAGGCAACAAGTCTTGCCAAAACGAATATATCCGAATTGCTCCGTCAGCCTGCAAATATGAAGTTATTATTTATTTGGGCCCAGGACTCAGCTAATGCAATAAAAAATCAAGTTTGATTAAAGCGAATATAACATAACTGGATCTGGAGATTCGATCCAGCATTAAATCGCCGAAAGTACTGTCAACACTCCCAGCTATGTAATTTCACCCAACTTTCACAGAGAATTCAATCAATCAACTTTAGTGGACAACCGACGTACGCACCAACGGCTACACCATTTTCGAACTTAGTTGCTTTTACTGAAATCCACTTAATTTATTTAGGCGTTCATTAAAAAGGTTTGCAGATTTCCTGAAAGACAATTGTCAAAACCCAATTTTAAATCAGGGTAAGAGTATTTTAATCCTGACATGTGTGTTTGGTAATTCAAGCCCCGATTGCATAAATACAATGCAAATTTGATGCTTATGTTTACAGATTGTTAGCACCTGTTTGACACATAAATGATTTAGCTTAACGTAATTTAAAGGTAAACGTTTAGCTTTGATATAATCACAATTGATATGTAATTTATAACATGAGAAAATATACTGAGCTTAATGGAGAGTGGAACCCAGGTCATCTGAGCAGGCGACGAATCCGCCATCTCACTGCGTTATCCAGATGACTTATTGAAAGGCGCTTTCATTTCGAAGCATATATATTTATTCTTTTAATGTCCCTTATTTATTTGGGAATTAAGAGTGTACAACTCTAAACATACTGCTTAACACTTCAAATGGACATCAATATTGTATTTTGCGACTCAATTTAACTTTAATGAAGTGTTTTTTTTTGTGTGTGTTTGAGATTGATTCTGTACAACTCTCAATCGTACAAGAGAAATTCAACGTACAGTAACTCTACACCATTGAGTAAAAACACTAGTGGGTCTAGAACCTTTATGAACAGAGTGAACATGGTCAACCAATGTTTCGTAATTGATAAAATTCGAGTTATTTTGCTAGGGAAATTTAAAAAAATATATAATAAAAACATTTATACACTCCTAGAATCTCATTTGTTGATATACAAATAGCAGCTAGTGCTGTAAATGTCTTATTGTTATAAAATGTTTATTCATCGTTAAGTTTTCAGTGCATTTTATATTCCTATTTTAACTTTTTTATTAACGTGGAGGTGTTTGGGCAAATACAAAATTAATCACCGCTTCCTTGTCTTGTACTTGGCTTCTCCACTTCGTCCCAGATTTATTGATCTACGAGGCCCTGGGCACCAGCTCATACCAGCACCGTACCACATACTTGAATTTAGAATGCTAGAAATGCACCCACCAGCTATATTTATGAATGTCACAGAGAGAATGGAGGAAATTCGGACAAATCCACACATACAAAATAGTATTTTGAGTAGAAAGAAAGCACGGTAATAGGAACCATGCTTAAAAAATTACAACACTGTGATAAAAAAAAGTGATTTTACTCTATTAAAGAAATTCCCCATATGAAGCAGTTATACAAGACTGGAATTGTTTATATTATCATAGATTCAATTTCAAACTACAGCAAATGGAAGAGGGTCTTAAAATTTTAGGTTCGGAAATTCATATCTGTAATTACATTTAACAGACATAATGATGAACAAGAAAAATAGCATCTGGTTGTTACCGAAATCATCTTGTAATAGATGTACCAAAAAAAGATACTGTACAACATAGTTAACAACATGTACAGCATATTCTACCCTCCACTAGAGAAAATTACACTTGTGGATTCTTTGACTAAGAATACACAGGTGTAAACATAAGATGCTTACTTTAATTAAAACACAAGATATAATGTATTTATAATTCATTTACATCATGCAAAAATGTAAAGCACGGTACCAACTGAAACCAAGTGTTTAACTTCAGGTGACTTAAGGTTCAGGTCTTCATAGTAAAGACAGATATTCTTTACCTTAAACCTATTTTTTAGACTGATAACGTTGCAGAATATCGGAATCTATCTCTTTGGTGTTAATAAATCAGGTACCAATTGTTATATGAAATGCCACAAAAGTGTCCACACAATTATTATTTGGAATCGTCCAGAAGGCTTTCAGGCTGTCAACTAATGATATGGTATAAAAGGATAATGAATACTAACAGAGTACTCTTTTTAGTTATTATCTGTGATCGAATGCATCCGATCACAGTGGTACGAAACGCCAAAAAACCAGGCCAAAACTCGAAATGTGAGTGGATTTGCCTAGAAATATGTATATAAGGGTTTTTGAGTTTGCTGAATTCGAATATCATAATGAAATTTAAAACATCGAAATGGTGGCTTAAAAATGGTGGACAGACTATTAAAAAAAGGAATGGATTTGCGTAGATATAAACTGCCCGTCAAAAGTTNAGTGCCACGTGCGAGGATTCGCCTAGAATACCGACAAAGTGAGCTAGCGCCGTGCAATCTCGGGTGCAAGACAGTCTAAAAGGTTGAGTAAAAGCCTCCAAAGTCGCATTGACGAGGGATCATCAATTTCTGAGTTATGCCCTTCAAAAATCAAAAGTAACAGCCTTTAACCAGGCTGTGCAGAGGGCATTCAACGAAACAGAAAGGGTTGAAACCATGTTGACATGTTGTCCCAAGTCCCCTCGACACAACCACGTTAAGATGTTTCGCCTGCAACCGTTCTCAACCCTTACCAGCAACCCCTTTGCACCTACGCCCATTCTGCCTGCCTACAGAGCCCCCAGAGGTCGCGAACTTTCACACTACATTCCATGTTATTGGGTTACACCCACAAAGTAAACTCATACCCCTACATGCGTTCTCACCCCTTAGTTCTCACCCAGAGCGCAAACCCCAACTCACCCCCTCGTCGTCCGGTCCTGTTTTTCATCCAAGCAAAGTCATCTGACAGCCCATTGCCATCACGCCAACTTCAAAAAAGTTAGCCTAGTCTCTACGAACCGGTATTTGCAGTCTCCGAAATCACCTTTTTGCTAATCATCCCCTTTACCATTCCTGTGGTAATGTTACGAAATTTGGAGATGTTTAGCCTAACGAACTGTACCAAACATGCCGGGGGCCTGTGGTAACACTGCCGACGCAATATCAACCCCTCCGGACAGGACTCGTGACATGCAACCCCACGAACTTGAGTACACCCCTATTATTCCCACCCCCATAAAAAAAAATTTGAGCGTACGAAATGTTTTTAAACTCCCGTGACGAACGCACGTTAGCCCTAACTCAGCAAAGTTGGGTGCGTCGCAAGCGCACGTGTTTGTTCCTAACGAGCTTCGCAATTTCCAACGAAGCATTCAACTCACGCTTAGGGAAATGATATGGCGCCTGAGAGGTAGGCAACCTTGTGACATTTGTAATGCGTTGCACTATAAGTGGATGAGCGATAAACCTGTCCATCGTTAGCAATTTCTGCGCCGCATTGATGTGTTTATCTTGGTGCTCCGATTGATGTGCTTTGAAACCGTTGATCAGCGAAAACTGGAAGCGTGTTGACAATAATTGTAATACCTACTGCTTTTCTTATGATGTTTATGTCCTAAGTGAGTGTTGTTTTCACGTTCCGTCCAGGTTGTCCAGCATATGGCGCGACGGAGTTTGTCAGAAATGGAGTCGTTCCAAATTGTGACCCTGGTCGATGCGGGGTTTTCATTCCGCGACGTCGGCCGATGAATTGGTCGCTCGCACCTGGTGGTGAAGAGAGCGTACGATCATCATTGCGAGACAGGCGGACACAAACGGAGGCAGGTGTGTGGATGGTCGCGGTGCACCACTGCCCGGGAAGACAGGGCCATGGTGCATTCTGCCATCTAGGACCGCACCGTGAAGTCGACAGAGTTGGCTGCCGAACACATGGTAACAACGCAGCGCCCGTGTCGTCGTCCACGGTGCAAAGGCGCCTCCATTCAGCTGGTCTCAAAACCAGGAAGCCAGCCCGTAGGCCTGTCTTGACGGCCAACCACAAGCTCCACCGTAGGCAGTTTGTCGCCCAACACGTCCGTTGGTTTCATGACCAATGGAGCAAGGTGCTGTTTACGGACGAGTCGCGGTTCAAGCTGCATGATTCGGATGGGCAGGACAGGGTCTGGAGGCATCGAGGTGAGCGGTACAGTGAGAACTGTGTCCAGGAAGTCGTCGCGTTTGGTGGCGGCTCCATCCTGATGTGGGCTGGCATTCGTCGAGACGCCCGCACCACCCTGGTCCACATTCCACCCCCCGAGCTCAACGCCGAGAGGTACGTCACGGAGGTCATCGAGACGCACATACTGCCCCATGTCGATGCCGCACCAGGTTAGGATATCATCTTCATGCAGGACAACGCCCGGCCACACACCGCCAGGATGACGGAGGACTTCCTGCATGCTGCAGGAGTGCACGTAATGCAGTGGCCTGTGAATAGTCCCGACCTCAAACCCATTGAACAGGTATGGGATGAGCTGCAGCGTCGCGTAAACAAATGTAGAGTGCGTCCAGGCAATCTCAACCAGCTCCGAGTCGCTCTGCTTGAAGAATGGGACAACATCCCCAAGAAGTGATCCGAAAGCTCATAGAGAGCATGCGCCGTCGGTGCCAAGCCGTGCAACACGCAAGGGGAGGCCACACACGGTATTGAAAAACACAAATGGCACTGTAAAATAACGGCAATAAAATTCAGTTTTTTAAACTCTTTATTACCACGTTTTGTCTTGTCCTTTTCCTTTAAAACTGCTTTTGCTAGGGTGCATACACACACAACAAAAAGAGGGATCGGGTTTGCAAGGAAATTAGTGACAGTGAAATGAAATGGATAAGCCGCACGTCATATGGTTTGCCTACCTCTCAGGCGTTAGATTATTTCTCTCCACGTGAGTTGAATGCTTTGTTGGAAATTGCGAAGCTCGTTAAGGACTAACAAGTGCGCTCGCGACGCACCCAACTTTGCAGACGTTGAGGTAGGGTTAACGCGCGTTCGTCACGCGAGTTTAAAAACATTTCGTATGCTCCAATTTTTTTTATGGGGGTAGGAATAATAGGGGTGTACTCAAGTTCGTGGAGTTGCATTTCACGAGTCCTTGTCTGAGGGGTTGATATTGTGTCGCCAGTGTTACCTCAGGTTCCCGGCATGTTTGGTACAGTTCGTAGCGCTAAACGTCCCCAAATTTCGTAACATTTCCACATGAGTGGAAAGGGGATGATTAGCAAAATGATGACTTCGGAAACCGCAAATACCGGTTCACAGAGACTTGACTAACTGTGCTGAGGTTGGCGTCATGGTAATGGGCTGTCAGATGACTTTGCTTGAATGAAAAACAGGCCTGAACGACGAGGGGGTGAGTCGGGATTTGCGCTCTGGGTGTGGAATGAGGGGTGAGAATACGTGTAGGGGTCTCAGTCCACTTTGTGGGTGTAACCCAATAACATGGAATGTGGTTTGAAAGATCACGACCTTTGGAGGCTAGGCAGGCAGGCAGCATGGGCGTATGTGAAAAGGGGTTGCTGGTAAGGGATAAAAACGGTTGCAGGCAAAACATCTTAACGTGGTTGTGTCGAGGGGACTTGGGACAACATGTCAACATGATTTCAAACCTTTCTGTTACGTTGAACGCCCCCTGCACA
>KZ878540.1:4945-16455 GCA_003456935.1 Machilis hrabei
AAATTTCATAAAATTAAGAGTTTTTAGGGTACAGTTTTGTGGATAACGTCACCGGTTTTCGCGAATAAAGCTACCAGTGATGGCGGATAACACCACAGGTAGCGAAGTTATATGCGTATAGTGTCGGCAAAAGAACAAAGGAAAATGACGTCATAGTGTTTTAAATATAATATAATACTCCTTTATTAACGTGTATAACGCTTTTGAATATGCGTAATTGAATAACTACTCTGCGTTACTAATCCATCTTGTGGCTATGCAGTGAATTAGTGTTGTCAGCAAAATCAACTACTTGGCTGTTATGATCGAGCCAATGTACTTTCATCAATAATATAAATTAATATGCTTATAATCTAACTTGGACTAGTAGAAAACAATTAGTGTCTCTTTTTTACAAAGCTAGTCTTGACAATAAGCTAACATCCACATATCCGTACACACATTGAGTTTTATGTATACATATGAGGGCTGTCCAGAAAGTAACTTACGTTTTGGAATAAAAAAAAAGTGAAAGAAAAAATTTGTTATTGTATACATTTGAAAACCACACTCTTAAACTATTTTCAACATAGTCTCCGTTCAAATTAAGACACTTATCATAACGGTGCACCAGCTTATTAATTCCATCGTCATAGAATCTTTCCGCCTGAGACTTCAACCACTCATTTACGCCTGCCTGCAGTTCCGCGTCGTCGTCGAAGCGCTGCATTGCGAGCCAGGTATTCATGTGTGGAAACAAGTGGAAGTCACTCGGCGCAAGATCCGGACTGTATAGCGGATTATCAAAATATCTCCCATCTAAAACCATCCAAGAGCTCTCGAGTGCAATTGGCCGTATGCGGGTGGGCGTTGTCATGCAAAATCAAAAACAAAAACTTCGAACTCAACTTTTCCCGACGCTTGTTTTGACTCGCTCTTGTTAACTTTTTTAACGTTTCACAATATGTCAGAGGTTATTGTTGAACCACGTTCGAGGAAATCCACCAGAAGCACACCCTCTCTGTCCCCAAAACGGTCGCCATGAGCTTTCTTGCTAACAACTTTGGCAAACATTTCCTTGGTTTTCTGGGAGAACTTGTGTACCCACTACATAAACTGTTTTTTTTGTCTCACAATTAACGTGTTTTACCCAAGTCTCGTCCCCAGTTACGACACGATCGAGAAGTAAGTCACCATATTTGTCGTAGGACAAGAAAAATTTCAACGATGATTCCATGAGCTGTTTTTTGTGGTCTTCTGACAAGGTTAACGGTACCCATCTGGCACAAAACTTATGGTAGCCTAGCTTTTTCGACACTACCTCATGCAACAAATTTCGTGAAATTTGAGGAAACTCAAGCGAGAGCTCCGAAATTGTGAAGCGGCGGTTTTCACGAATCTTTTCGTCGATTTTCGCCACCAGTCACAATGCTCGGTCGACCACTTTGCTCTTCATCGTAAACCTCAGTGCGGCCATTTTTAAATATAATGCACCACTGCCTTACTCCGCCTTTACTCATTACGTTGTTTCCGTACACCTTACAAAGTTGCCGATGAATTTCAATTGGTTTGTGGCTTTTTGCCAACAAAAACCTTATCACTGACCGACTTCAAAAAACGCGAGATTTTCGATTGCAATACACATTTTAAAATTTCCCAGTGAACAAAGCAGAAGCAAGACTAACCGCACGCTAACACAGCTGGATGCCTACTGAGTAGGGAATAAAGTAGTGGTCCGGGACCCTCTCAGCCCTCTGACGCCCGACTAATGCTTCTCACCACCAAACTTTTTTTCGAAGTTTTTTTTATTTTTTTTCGAAATTTTATCGATATTTTTAATAAAACCCCTGAATTCTTTTAAAATTTTTTCCAAAAAAGTTTTTGATTTTTTTCTATATTTTTTTATGTCATCATTGGAACTATGTTCAACTATGGATTTTTCCACATTTTCCCCCATATCCCTGGTGTGAATGACGTCATCAGTCACGTGACCAGAGCTATGTAGTCCTATGGTGGAGAAACACTTTTCGAAAAAATTTTCTGGTGTCATCATCGGAGCTCTGTTCAAATATTGCTGGGAAATTTTTTTTATTATTTTCAACATTGTTTCGATGTCGATATTATTCGATATATATATTGTTTTCGATGTCGATAGTAATCGATGTTGATATTGTATTGTTTCGATATTTTCTGATATCAATACACTTTTCTATATTTTCTTTGGGCCAATGCACATCAAACTAAAACCACATCAAATCCTGAACTGCTCCCTTCAACTCCATAACCTAACCTAATATAGCCGAACCTTGAGCTGCTACCTTCAACTCCACAACCAAGCCTAGCCTGACCTCGAACCATTCGCTGTTAATTATGCCTCTCGCTGCCATTCATACCACTCGTGGCAGACGAGTGAACTATTACTAGCCCAACTAATAGGATAGTGTTGTTCATGTGGTTATATATTTTATCAAAATTCACTCCCAACCAGGTCAGACCTGATTTTCTTCAACTTTAATATTTCTTCTACAGCGCAACCATCCGAGCAGAAGACAGGTGAATTATCATAGTAGTCCATGCAACTCACAACCAACTCTTCTAAGCACTGAAACTACCACACACACAGTCAGCACACACTCAGCAACAAATCTTGCTCCAAACAAGTTTAAACCTGATTTTCTTCGCTCCCATCAAGTTTAGACCTGACTTTCTTCAACTCCAAAATCTAAGCTAACCCAAGCCAGATTTTCAAGTTACGACCTGCTTTTGCTCAACACCACAACTAAATCTCATACAAAAAACCATGTAAGTTTATGTTTTGACTATAGCGCCGACATCAGAGCGGTAGATGAGTGAACTATCACAGTAATACATACCACTCACAACAAACTCTTCAACGCGCTGAAATTATCACGCAAACCAATCCCACTCCGCAATAAAACTTACTTCCAATAAGTTCAGACCTGACGTTCTTTAACTTTAATATTTCGACTATAGTGCCACCATTAGAGCGGTAGATTAGTGAACTATCACAGTAATCCATACCATTAGCAGCAAACTCTTCAGCGCATGAAGCTACCACACATCAAAACTCGCTCCCATCAAGTACTGACCGACCTTCGCCAGCTTCATAATCTGGACTAACCCTAGTCACATTTTAAAGTCTAGATCTGTTCAACACCACAACTTAAACTCATCCCTACCAACGTCATACAGGAAAACCATAAAACCCTCATGTTTCGACCACAACGCCGCCAGCAGAGCGGTGGGTGGACGAGTGAACTTCTAAGGGAAACCGGTATTTATTTTATCATTTGGTGAATGAAAAGTAGATAAATCACCTGGTGATAGCAATAATAATCCAGGAACACATGCTCGGTGTTCCGCAGGCATCACAAAATTACCAGAATGAAATTTCCGTCAACGTTTACGGATACGATGAAAAAGAACTGTTCCTGATCCACATCACCAGTGAAGAAAAGTCTGCCCACATGAATCTCCTTTACATCACCGGGGAAAACAACAGCCATTATTGCCTCATACGGAACTTCAGCCGACTCTTGAATCATCTCACCAAACATAAAGATAGAGCATGGTAGTGCTCTAGGTGCCGTCACAGATTCTCGTCGGAGGACAGATTAATACGACACATGGAGTACTGTGGGGAGCACAAAGCACAAAGAATCGAGATTCCAACCGAAGAAAACAAGTTTAACTAGTTCCACATGAACCTATTAGCACCCTACGTTATTTGTGCCAATTTTGAATCTTATTCGACAAAAATCCATGGCTGTCCTCCAAATCCAGATTACCCCTCCACCATGAAGCTAACGCACCATATTCCTTCAGGGTTCTGCTACGTCGTGGTAGGTCCCGAAGGAAAGCTGATCCAGAAGCCAACAGTATATCACGGAACGGATGCCATCAAAACATTCTTGGAATATCATGACGAAGAAGACGATCGCATCCGGCGCATAAAAAGGCGGTGAAGCCCATGAACTTGACTGCACAAGAAGAAAACGATTTCGTCATACAACTGGATTGCCAAATATGCGGTGGACATTTGTGGAACGACAGAGTGAGAGATCACTGCCACATGACTGGAACGTTTCGAGGGGCAGCGCACACCAAGTGTAATTTAAGAGTCGGCTTCAGTCAGAGCGCGGGAAACGACTATTTCGGGTGCATTTTGGGTCACTATTACCAAACAAAGACTGAATTGGAAAAAGTAGAACTATATCTCACTTCAAAATTCTTCTCTCTACACGCTGGTGCATGATTTGTTAAAAACTATAGTGTATTAAGCGCGTAAACTGAGTTCTAAAGAAAAGAACGTCTGATTTGAATTAGAATTCAGATGACGCACATAATACACTATAGTTTTTAACAAATTGTGCACCAGCGTGTAAAGGGAAGAATTTTGAAGTAAACTATAGTTCTACTTTTTCCATTTCGGTCTTTGTTCGGTAATAGTGACCCAAAATGCACCTGAAATAGTCGTTTCCCGTGCTCTGACTGAAGCCGACTCTTAAATTACACATTTTCAAAAGTGGTTCCCGTGGTCTTTCATAATTTAATAGGATACAACAGCCATCACATCATGACGGAAATAGAGCGAATGAAAGGACGTCGAATGAGCTGTATTCCAAACAACATGGAGAAATATATTTCATTTTCTCTGGGAAACCTACGGTATATAGACTCGTTCCACTTTCTCCCAACTTCTCTCGAGAAACTGGTAGGCAACATGGCAAACGAGAGTCAAGAAAAGTTTATCTACCTGAACACGCAGTTCACCGCGCAACAAGTGTCTCATTTACTGCGCAAGGGCATATTCTGTTATGACTACTTCGATGGACCAGAAAAATTGGATGAAAAGCAATTCCCGATCAAGGTGGAGTTTTATAACAGCTTGATGGAAGAATACATATCGGATGAGGACTATCAGCACGCTCAACAGGTGTGAAACACGTTCAACATGTGGTGGATGTTCTACAGCTCGCCGACGTGTTCCAGAATTTCAGAAGTTTATGTCTGCAGCATTACAAGAGCGACCCAGCCCACGTGTTCACCTCACCCGGTCTAGCTTGGAAGGCCTGTCTGAAGATGACTAAAGTCAAGTTGGAGCTATCGACAGATGTGGACATGTATCCTTTTATCGAGCGTGGTGTTAAAGGCGGCATTAGTATAATCGTTAATCGTCATAGTGTGGCTAATAACCCTATGGTTGAGGACTAAGATGAAAACCTACCTTCAAAATACATAGAGTATCTCGATGTCAACAACTTGTACGGATGGGCGATGAGCCGGCATCTACCCGTACGAGATTTCCAGTGGACTGAAGAGGCGATCGACTTCGTGAACCAACCAGACGACAATGATATCGGATATATCGTGGAGTGTGATTTGGAGTACCCCGAAAATCTATACAACGGTCATTCCGATTATCCTCTTGCTCCGGAACGGGTCAAGATTACAGAAGACATGCTTTCAACATATTCACGTCACGCTTTGAAAGAGATAGACATTGCACACTTCTCGAATCATACAAAGTTGGTCCCCAATCTCAACAACAAAACCAAATATGTTCTTCACTACGCAAATTTGATGTTATACTTGAGATTGGGCATTAAGCTGACAGATGTCCATCGCGTATTGAAGTTCCACCAGAAGGCCTGGATAAGGTTAGGTAGGTTAGCTTAGGTTAGGTTAGCTTAGGCTAGGTTATGGAGGTGAAGGAACCATCTACGCTTCACAGAGTTAGATTAGGCATGGCTATTAAATTGCTTAATAGCCTAGCCTAACCTAAGGTGAAACATAGATGGTTCCTTTACCACCAGAACCTAAAATAAGCTAACCTAACCTAACTCGCTTAACCTTAGTAGAAGGTCACCAGTGACGCCAGCATATTACCTAGCCTAACTCTGTGAAACTCATATGCTTCTTTCGCCTCCATAACCTAACCTAGACTAACGTAACCTAACCCAAACTAGCCTATCTCGTTTATGTTTAGGTGCTTCCCTCGACTCCACGACCAAAGCTAGTCTAACTCGCTTAAACTTTTATGCTTCCTTCGACTCCTTAACCTAAGTCAACCTAACTCGTTGAAGCTTGCGTCACTTTCTTCGACTACATAACCTAGCCTAATCTAAGCCTGCCTAACTCATAAGATAATTATATTGTAGGTTTATGTGGGCACTTCAGAGGCAAGTTATTTGAGAATTTTGTTTTGGCATATGTAAGCTCTAGTAAAATACATTCCACCCTCACCATTTTCCGAGACTTGGGACTCGCAAGTCTAAGCTGAAGGCTTAGAACTGGTGTGTTTAGTGTTTTTTAAAAATATTTTTTACTGCTGCTACAGGTTATTTGATAGGTTACCACTTTTAATGATCCATTTTTCCAAGGAAGCCCATCTCCAGTAAATGCTATACGGTCATTTCTCGAATTTTGTAGTGACCGTTTGCTAATGTGTCACAGCTGTTAGGTAAAATGTACCTCTTATCGACGAGAGGACTCAGCGCAAGCTTGTTGAGGGTGGTAGTGTAAAGATGGTGCTTTTGTGATTTAATTCACTTCATCTCCGCAGACTTCTTCTGGTTCTTGAAAAGACAAGTCTTGTAATGCTCATGTCGATTATGCTTTTGAACGATAACACGTGAAACACCCTTGGCCCTCTTCTTCTCGCTATCCTGCATCAATATGGAATACATCTTGGGCCTCAAGCCGACGAATTCTCTGATGGGGTCCCCATTGGTCTCGTCCTTCATTTTCCCAGTGTCTTGTTGTTGCTGATGCTATATAATGGGTGGGATGGGTGAAAATCGGAAGTGTCGTAGAGATTCAGGTGATTTTGCATATCCGCGTAGACGTTCTGTGTTGTTATCTCGTAGCAGAGTGAATCTGTGTCTCCGAAGAGAAGTTTTGCTCTGTCTCCATACTGCTGCCTCATGTGGTTGTAGTGGAAGTCATACATAAGCGTCTTGTTTACAAGGGAACTATGGGAGATGAGAAGTAAATCCGGTGACATTTGATAGAGAATGTAATGCCAATTCCAATGTGTGGAATAAAATATTCAGAATATTGATCTGTGTGGCCCAAGTGACGAAAAACTGTTTGTACATTGGAGGTATCGAGCAGATAGAAATAATGAGAAACAGATTGTTCGGTGGAGCAATGGTAAGGAGTTGGGCTTCAGAGATAAGAGTCGGTGGTTCGAATCCGCTGACTGATTTTAGCAGAGTACATATATTTTGATTGTATAAATAGTTTCTGCACTTTGACGTTAAATGCAATGATGTTTGCTTTTGCAACAATGGTTATTACTTTTTTTATTAATCTTTTGTTTTGATTTTCTTATGATATGAATTATTACAATCAATCGTTTTAGCCAAGTAATTGTTTGTTTGTCTGCTTCGATACGTTTTACAAATCACACATATAAAGCTACATTGCTGATGAATATTTGCCTACACGTTAACTGTTTAGTATTCTGAAAAGTGAGTGTGGAAAGCACGGAAAAAATGCTGGAAACATAGAAACTGTTCACAGTGAGCACACATATGAACGATGATTCTTGGCATCCAATGATGTGACAACAATCAACGACAGTTCATTTGGGTAACAAAATTGAACCGGAGTAAGGATGCTCGTTTTCAAATGAAACCATTCTTGTGCTTTACTCTTTGAAGACTGCCTGCAAATGATACATGGTCATTTATTTATACCAGTTCTTTAACGTTTGGGGATTGTTCACAAAATTACTAGACGAATTTAAAATTACATGCTTAAACACAATACGCAAACCTCACCGCACCGACCTGTATCTTCAAATGAACTCTTTACCACTGTGCCAACGAAGTGATGTAAACAGTTGTTTGTAAAACGTATCAAAGTAGACAAACAAACAATTACTGGGCTAACACGATAAATTGTAATAATTAATACATATCATAATAACAACAAAACAAAAGATTAATACAAAACTAATAACCATTGTTACAATGTCAAAGTGCAGAAACTATTGATACAAACACAATATATGTACTCTGCTAAAAACAATCAGCGGATTTGAGCCACCGACCTCTGTCTTTAAAACCCAACTCCTTACTACTGCGCCATCCAACCATCTGCGTCTAAATCTTTCTATCTGCTCAATATCTCCGATGTAGAAACTACTTTTGGTCATTTGGGCCACACAGATCAATATTCTGAATATTTGATTGCACACATTGGAATTGGCAATATATTCTCTATCGGATGCCAACGGATTTGCTTCTCACCTAGATGGATGACTCCCATACTTCCCTTGTTAGATCAAGGACGGAAAATCCCACGTAGACCGGGCGATTGAGCGTCAAACGTGTAAGCTCGCGGTGAACGGCAACGAGATCGTTGTCGAAAATTTTAAAGGCATGAAAAGAGATAGAGGCTCTACCTTTTTTTGCTCGTTTCTCCTCCGTGACGAGTTCAACGTTGACTCTGTTTCGCAGATTCTCCATACTTTTTCCAAATACGGCATTGTTCCTCAACTTGAAGAAATCTTTCTCAAAGTCGTTTTTCGCCAGCTTCCTGCAATTCGTGTTGAAGGTGATGTAGGGCTTTATCCAGTCCTCCTGGTGGAACTTCAATACGCGATGGACACGTGTCAGCTTCATGCCCAATCTCAAGTATAACTTCAAATTCGCATAGTGGAGAACGTATTTGGTTTTATTGTTGAGATTGGGGACCAACTTTGTATGGCTTGAGAAGTGTGCAATGCCTATCTCTTCCAAAGCGTGACGTGAATATGTTGAAAGCATGTCTTCTGTAATCTTGACCCGTTCCGGAGCAAGCCTACACCACACATTGATTATTATGAAAGAAAAATATACTCACCACAGTACTGTTGCTTAGTTACTAAAAATGGCTGAACTGCATGGTGCCTTAAAACTCAATTAGCTACCCCCATTTCTGCATCAAAATAGTTACCCCGATTTCACCACCTTAATCACAACACATCGGAATGAAACATCTTTACTTTTCCTAATTAGCTTATAAGGAAAACCTGTACCAAATTTCAGCTCTCTAGCTTCGTGGGTAGTGATGAGTGAGTAAGTCAGTCAGGGCTTTCACTTTTATATATAGAGATAGATCAAAGTGTGATGTGCTAAATGTTAAGATGTCATTCAAATTTTAGAAAAGTTTAGCGATATGAGATTTAATTTGGTTTTATTATAAATTCGCATGTTCATCCTGTATCTTGCTAACCAGAATAGAGTAATGGGTTCGTTAAACGTCTCTCATCCAGGTCGTCTGTGTTTGATTTCCACAAAAGCCAGCTTTTTGGGAATCTCCTTCATCTACTTGTTTGTGATGACCACTCATCTCCATTAACCAAAACTAGCATTAGTCAATGACCTGAGATTATACACTTGTTGTTGACTGAACGTAAAATACCAATGACGTCAACATCTCTAATGAATTAGAACTACATCAATCACTTTTCGTGAAGCGAGTAAAAATATATACGTTCAATTAATCGAGCTATTACTCGCCGTCATTATTGGAAAACTTCCAACGTGCCGCCCTAAGTTTGTGTAGCTTCCTAAAGAACAAACAGCAATAATCTAATTGAATACATGCTCAAGATTCCTCCTCTTTCTGTTAGAAAGTTGGCAGGGATGAGAGTACATATTCTCTACATTCACTTAAGTAATAGGGGATATTCGACTTTTGAAAAGCGAATACNAGCTATGGTTGAGTTCAAGGCTTATAATACCATTAAAGGCGTTAGATCCTATTTTCAGGATTTCGATGACGCTTAGCTTTCCCCAAGTAATGTTTATTGTACTCGCTGCATCGCTCAGATTATATTCCGGTACGATCTTTTTCTGGAAGAAGATCTGCCCTGTCATCCCTGCCAACTTTCTTTTAGAAAGAGGAGTGTACATAAGAGCAATCTTCAGTGTTTGTTCAGTTTTTTGTGTTTGTACCTGAGGAAGCTACATGAACACGAGGCGAAACGGCGATGGCAAGTAATAACCAGACTAGTTCAACATATTTGATTAATGTCTGATTCTACACAAAAACATATGAAATGATATTAAAACAACAGAAAATTTAAAATGAAACTGTCAGACTGGATATTTTAAACCAGAAGGGAAAGTTTTCCTGATACCTTTCTCATAATGACGTCTATGAAGCACGCAAATGCAAATAGACGTTAATTGGATGCACATTCGAAGTCCAAGATAACATTCTCGGATATTCATGAATAGCCATAGTAGACCAGTATAAATCAACTGATTGTCCAACAGATGTACAAATTAATGTGTATTCAAGAGAATACATAATATGGAAATGTTTTGTAGTTAACCTGGTAGTAATTTATGCAACATTTATTTATGATCAGCCTTTGTGATAAGAATGGCGATAGATAAATATATATCAAATAAATACCTCTTTAAATTCGAACATTCTTAGACGTCCTTTCGATTGAAATGTTGGCACGCATGTGACATATCTAGTCTTTTGCTGGACCTCTTCAGGACAACCAAGGATATCCAAACAATTTGACGTGGATATGTAACGGACATGGAATAGACGTTTTATGGTTATTCTGTGTTATCTGGATACAGCATATTGTTCCCATGCATTGATGAAAAGAGATAACACGTCGTGCAACAACAACATAAACTCTGTATAANTTGCAATTTTTCAAGCACAGAATACCTTGCACCTTGTGTTATAGCGTGTTACCACAGATGAAATCAATTATCACAATATAATACTGTACCGTAATAACCAATTGTATGAATTGGCTATCATAGAAAAACTCACAATTCTCGTATGATAGTCAAACATCACGTTAAAAAATTGTGTCATCATTAAATTCACTAGAATGAGAAAACTACGTTCGACATACAATTTGTTATAAGCGAGAGATTATTTAGGTAGAGGTGGTAATTTCATGCACAATAATGGCAAATATATTTCGTACACTTTAAAATTTTGACATTTATATAAAGCAGATGTCCGAACTTCAGTTAACTGAAACAATGGTTAAAGTAAATGTCCTAAACATTTTTAATTTGATTTAATTATTATCAACGTGCTGTTAATAAAACGGTGGAAGGACTAATTTGTTTGCAAACGCGTATTCTTAAGTTCTTGGATTCCATTTATGACAATGAAATGATACATAGTGAAGGGAACCATAATTCAGGAAATTATTCATAGATGGAAAGTGTTATTGACACATGAAAAGCTACTGTAGATACTTACTGGAGCTGTCATAAACACATTTGGTTAGCCATGGCGAGCATATTGGAGTGTCTTTTGATCCTGCAACACAAATGTTATGGCTATAGATTGTATTTAACAAATGTTACGTTTATTTTGTGTTTTATGAATGATAACATGTCTTACTTGGCATGAAGAACCTCACACATCCACAAATCTGCAGACTGAAGTTAGCATCACATTCCATCAAACAATTTCTCTTGGTATATATTTTGAAAAAGCGAAGTTTTTTCTCGTCTTCAAAATAGCAT
>KZ878549.1:7477-19263 GCA_003456935.1 Machilis hrabei
CTTGATTCAAGCAACGAAGTTTACACTTGTCCAGCTTGTTTTATGCTAGTCGTGGCAAGCTTGCAACAAACTTGTCGTGGCAAGCTTAAAGCTCGCACCAAGCTTGATTCAAGCAACGAAGTTTACACTTGGCAAGTTTCGTTTATGCTAGCCAAAATCAAGCGAAAGCTACGCTTGCAGTAAGCTTACGTGCTGTCTGGGTACTGGATCGCTGATGTCATCTCCATTGTAGATTGGTATCAAATTTGAAGTTTGAGACATTGCCTTTATAGACCCGTCGGCCATTTTGAATTTTATCACTTTTCACTTTTCTGTACATTTCCTAACCGGCACCATTCACTGCACGACTACCCATCTGCGATCTGGGGGGGGGGGAGGATTTTTGTGTGACCTATCTTGTAATATCAGGCTCATGTAGAGCAATAGCATGCTATTAGATCGTGTACCTAAATANTGTGCTTGAAACTAGTCACAAACTACAAAAAAATATTTATACATACATATATTATACCAAACTGCTAAAATCAACAACTCTACGCTACTAGAGATAGCTACACAACTCCTGAAAAAAAAATAATATCAAAACTCCTATACAACTTGCGTAAAAATCTTCCAAAAGTTTGTGAGAAAAAATCGCAGAATTTAGCCTAGTAATTATTTGGACACTACTGAATATCAGTGTCACTTTTATTCTAGTCCAGGCTGTAACTTTTGCTATTTGCCGTTGTCAGAAAATATTTAAAACGTCTTTACTTCGATTAAAATCAATTTTCATTATTTAATTTAACGTTTTTAGCGAAAACTATAGCAATACAATGCTCAGTTATAATCTAAACTGCTCAAATCATAAAATTATACCTTTTACTACAGTTTTTATTATTTCTAAATGATGTAAACAAAGATTTTAGGCCAGCGACCCTACTTTCATTCTCAAACTTTAAATAAAATATTTAATTTTAACTACATTTAACTATCTAGTACTGCATTTACATTTTTTTACTACTTTTTTCTGTCTCTGTTACGCAAATTATTTGAATCTATTTTAAAAAAACTATTTCTCGTCGTTAAATGACCCACGTTAAACACAACTAATGCCCATTATTTATTAGCGATATTCCACATGCACTGGCTTCATAAAGCGATTGGAGTATCAAATATGCTTGCACAAGATTACTGAATAAATATTGCACTAACAAAATAACAACAACAAAAACTGCAATAGTAACTTATTTATCATTAGTTTTGATATTTAGACAAGAGTAATTAAAATTTTATTCATTTAAGTCTTATTTTCCTACAACTGGCAAACAATGATTGCTGCTTTCAAAAATAATTGAAAGTATGTTTGTTTTATAAAAAAACTAAATTTCATTAATTATGTGCACTAAAAATATATTAATTAACGCATTTATTGTAAACAGCATTTGCCTATTACAAAGCTTGTATTATAGTATCAAAATATTGAATGATAATTAGAGCTAACCTAAAACGTTAACTACAACTATCTGACCCAGTAAACCATAATAAAATGCTATGAATGTTTTACCCGGTTGGCTCTGAAATGGCCGAGAAATCTGTTACTCGGTGCCGTGGGTCATTGGACCCGTATAAACATTCATAAAATTTTTTAAATACTTTACAGAGTATATGTCCAGAACACAGCCTAACCTCATCGAAACCACCACAGGTAACAAATTCAGACCTTTCTTTAAAGATTATATTGCACAGGCAAATGTTACTTGTAGTGTGTAAACATATCAATTAGCAGTCATGCACATATATGGAAAGGCTTACTTACATCTAGGTATTATCATTTAGTTTCTAATTAATTTTCTGGCCAGGATTAAATCATACAAAGATTAATTAGAATGTTATATGCTGTATATAACTCATACCTTGTGAAGTGCATCTGCTTTACACAGTCACGGTCAGGAACGCTCGTACAACCAAACTCCAACGCAATCAGGGTTCGACAGTTTTTCGGGGTCCCATGCAATCAATCGAAACGGCTACTCCAAGCCTCGTTACAATGTAAATGATGAAATGGTAAGATAAATACCACAGAGTTCGTTCGCACTTCATGTGTAGATACCCAATCTCAACTTCTCTGACATCCGAATTAATTTCCCTACCTATTCTAGTACTTCGTACACTTCAACACTCACGTTTTATCTTTCTTCTATCTTGGTCAAACTAGTGGATATTTCGATTATAATCTTGGAATTTTCCCTTCTCTTCTGTTGCATGTACTCATGTCAACATAGCGGGTTCCGATGTCAACAAACGCTTTCTGCTTTTCTTGAAGCTTTGCTCTTCCCACATTTCCAATCGTCCAAGGGAGAAGGTATTACTTCTTACCCCCTCTTCTAGATCTGTCTGGTTCCGTAAGCTTGTTGCGTCGGGTGACAGCACTGTGTACTACGTGTATATCAGATTCCCAACATTCACTGTGGATCACATCACATGTATCATTCCTTGCTATAGGCGTTAGGTCAGGTGGACTTCACTTTCAGGATAAAACGTCAGTACACGTATAATTCCCACCGCACAACTGTTTTGTAGTTAAACACACAAACTCAAACATTTGGTAACGCTACACAGCTCACTTGTCACTTCCATACCTAAGGCACTACACTAGCGGTATTTCTTCTTAGTTTAGTAGTTATTCACTTGAAGCCAGAATCAAAACTGATCTAATAATATATCTGTGGTGTATATAACATATCACTTTGTCCTCTGTCAACTTTGTTTTCAGCATACGTCCATGACAAAACAGTTCGTTACTCTTAAGATTACCAGCTTGCCTTTTAATTGCGTTTGCGTAACATTCCTGGCCCTGTTTAACGGATACTCGGAGCTAAATGAGCACTCCAAAATAACTGTTTATTCTGACATTCCTGGCGTACTTGGCTAACCGATCGAACTGTAAAAGTGCATTGTTCATGAATTATCACCCACTGTAAAGACATTGTTCCAGCTTAAGGTTACTTTACACTTTTCGTCATAGACGTTGTTAGGAGGCAATGAACCGATGATAACGCGTTCACGATATACTTTATACTTTTGTATAAATATTATAAACGTCACGATAATTAAATAAAAAACTTAACAAATTCTGTTTAAAATACTCAGAAGACCCTGTTGACCCAGTGACTCCTTCCATCTATAATAAATTTAGGTACATTTAATTTGAATTCAAAGAAAAATTGAGGGATACCAAAAATATTTGATTACTGTTTTGCGTTGCTCAAGCTCAGTTATACTTATTTTTAAAGTTTGTTTTAGAGGATGCGTGTTGTTGACTTTGAATGTGAAAGAAGAAAAGGTACATAAATTTCGCTAGGTTAACTGGATCAGCTACCGAGGAAACCAGCGTTCCCACATTTTCAGCTATTATTTCCTGTGGGATGTCCCTGTTATACATTTTGCAACGTAAATTCACATGAAAGAAGTAAAGATACGTAAATTTTGCTATTTGTGTCGGACTTTGCAACACTGAAAAATCCCGTGAACAAAATCTCAACTCTTAATTCCTACTGGCAGTCCCTTTTGAAAATTTCGTTAGATGGATTTAAATGAAAGTAGTGAATGTACGTAAATTTTGCTATTTTTCCTAGAATAAGCCACCCTTAAAACCCCCGAGTACAAACATTCAGCTCTTAATTCCTTTTTGAAGTTCTGTGTACAAATGTTCAGCTCTTAATTCCCAGGGGAAGTCCCTGTTGTAATATTGCAACAAGAATTCACATGCAAAGAGTTACGGAACGTTAATTTCGATGTTTGTAATGGACCCAGAGAAACCGAAAAACCCGTGTACAAATTTTCAGCTCTTAATTCCTACTGGAAGTGCCATTTTTTTAAATCTGCTACATGAAGTAGGGGATAAAATGACAGTTCTAGGCCCTCTCAAGCCTCTGACGCATATTTCATGCCTCTGACGCCAACTCACCTCACATGAAAAATTTTCGAAATTTTCTACAATTTTTTTAAAAAGACAAACATTTTTTTTCAAATTTTTTTTTCAAAATTTTTTGAAATAATTTTTTCAATATTTTTTCTGACGTCATCATTGGAGCTCTGTTCAACTTGGGTTTGTAAATATATTTTTTTTCTCAATTTTGATATTTTTTTGTTTCGATATTTCTCGATTTTTCTAATTTTTTTCTGACATCATCTTAGAAAATCTGTTCAAGTAGTTCTATGTGATTGGCATTCAAGTCCCCGATTACAATCACCCTACTATACTAATTATTGATGAATTTTAATATGAAGTCGGGAGGACAGACTTATGGACGAGGTCTCTATAGTCATGGACAATGCTCACTGCAATCGCCTCAATATCCTTTAATGTTTCCTCCGGGAGCCCAATCCGTTTGGATTGTAACTCATTACTTATTAGCATCGCAACCCCTCCTCCCCTCACACCCATGGTTATATTTTTACTGTACAATTCATACAAATCTATAGCAAATTCGATTTTGTCGTGCAGAAACATTTCATTTATTGACATGGCGTGAAGTAGCCTTCTTGGGCCCCATCTCGAGTTGCCTTTGTACCAATAAGATCAACTACGTCTGTTATTAAACTCCGCCGGCTTACCAGTGGAACAATCTGGCAACACTGTCTTGACACAAAAAGTCGATAAGCAAAAAATGACCAACCTTCACACAGTAAGGAGAACAAAACAACCCTGGCACGCGAACAGGACTAACACCTAACTCCACCTTCTTGTCAGACTAATGGCAAGATGGGAACGTAGCAATAATACAAAACTAAAAAACAATAGTTAGGTATGTACAGAGTAATTTAAAGTTTCCTGATCTGCTCCTATCAGGAGCCATGTCCTCTTCCCTTCTCTGAGTAACTAACGTCTGTTCTCGGGGTTCGGACTCTGATGCTTCTGTGGCAGGTATAAATTCTTGACATTCACAGTTCCATACTGTGGCAGCTTGGCCTCCGCTTCTAAACGGGTATGAATGTTGCCAGATTGTTCCAGTGGTAAGCCGGCGGAGTTTAATAACAGACGTAGTTGATCTTATTGGTACAACGGTAACTCGAGATGGGCCACAAGAAGCCTACTTTAATGATATTAAAAACCTAAGTGTTTGATGTAGAGAAGTGTAGTTGTTAAATGATTTCTAAGGACTTAAACAAATTGCCAGCTTGTTTAAATATTAACCATGCATATTCTTTTCATCACCCGCCATAGTGTGTAAGAGATCTTTGTTAGACGAAGCCTAAGGTGTTTGAACTTATCCTCTCGCAAAGCACAGAGTTTCTAGCCAATCGTAATTATAACACAAACCCCCCATTGCCTAATTAAGACCTGAGGCAGAGCGCGATAAAAAGGTACATTTGGATCGACTGAAACGAGGCCATGCCAGGGTGCCGTTTCCAAGCGAGGATGAGGTCAAGGAAGCATTCGACAAAGTAGCTGAAGACGCAATTGATTAGGAACAGATGACGCTGCCTGTTACAGATCTGAACTCTAAAGCCCAAGGAAGCACAGCTCAGGAAGCTACTGCTGGGACAAAAGGGACTGAAAGACAGAACATGTTTCAACATTCATACCCGTTAACATCTACATCTTACCCCGCAATCGACTTTAAGAAATACAGCCCAAGCTCCCACAGTATGGAACTGTGAATGTCAAGAATTTATACCTGCCACAGCAGCATCAGAGTCAGAACCCCGAGAATAGACGTTAGTTACTCAGAGAAGGGAAGAGGACATGCCTACTGATAGTAGCAGATCAGGAAACAATTCAACCATAGGACATACCATACAACAGGAAGAGGCCACGTCATATGCTGAACTTAACCACTCGAGAGAAGAANCTATACGACAAGCAGGTCGACATATTGATGAAGTGATAAGAAATCACGAGAGTCGCATGAGCGAAACGATTAGGAGCAATCATCGCTCACACAATGAGTCGAGCAGAAACTTGGGGAGAGGATCTCTAAGTCAACAGTCTCGCTATAATGAAAGTCGGACTCTACGAGAAAATACGCCAGAGAACAAAGCAGACAGATTCAATACGGCCAGTGGTGCTGGAAGGTATGACTTTAGAAAGAGTGTAGGGAATGAGTCCCTGAACCAAACAGCTTACACTGAGGCAGGATGGTCTCCAAGAGGAAACAACTCCGGGAACCGTGGCAATAGGTCAAAAGTAAGATATCAACTGCGAAATAGAGGCATGCCGACAGCTACTAATTATCAAGGATGATGTGCCAGGAAACTCGCTCCGAAACCTAGTACTCCGACGGAAACAGAATATTCCGAGAGTGAGGATGAAGTTAACATTTCTGATTACGATAGAGATATCAAACCTGCAGCAGAACAACAGGAGCTAGATAGAAGCCCGAGCAGCCGTGTAAGAGCATTACAGGATTAATTCTCACTGTTGCTTGATCAGATTCGTGAAAGATATGAACAGCTGACTTACGAGATACGAGAGAGAGAATTATGTTCAGACGATAAACGGTTCGAAGAGTATCAAGATTAGAAAGAGAAATCCGCTAATATAACGGAGCAAATGTTAAACATACAGAAATTGACGCAAAGTTTCACACAATGGAAACCAACCACCAGTTTTCTCTAGAGCTATAGCAGAGACAGAGTCGTCTGAAAGTGAGGTTGACGTGTCTGCAGGTGCAGCACAACAACAGGCACAAGAGCTACTCGACTTGTGGATAGAAGACCACATGGAAGAATTATCAGCTGTATTTGATGAAGCTGAAGGAGGTGACACAGAACCTTCGACTGAACAAGCTTTGGTTAGACTATAACAGCTACAAACTAAGTACAGAAAAATCCACAACAACAGCAATCTTTACACACATCATACAGAGGTAAAGATGAAGAAGAAGAATTAGCGAGAAGCAATTGGTTATTGAATTTATCTTAAAATATACCGTTATCAACAGAGACAGTCAAAGTGAACGAAGAGGAAACTGAGCCGGCAGAAACACCAGAACACATTTGGGATTCACTGCCACCTATTCCGGAAGATGAGATAGAGAGATAAATCCACGATGTGGATAGTAATGAGGGTTTGAAAGAACCACAAGCTCAGTCTTCCCCCATCGAAAATCGAAAGGGATCACAAAGAGTATCGCCGCACAGAAATTGAAGCTAAGGCAAGCAAGGAAGCAGAAAGGGAAGACGTAATCGACGAATTTCCCAGATGGTTAACAAGCATCACGGAATCGAACAATGCAATGGAAAGAGGAAATGAATTTGTGGAAATACCGTTAGGACCAGAAAGGGAAGACGTAGTGAATGATATCCCAAAATCGTCTGAAGCCATCGTGGAAACAAACCATGAGATAGCAAAAGGACTCTAACTAGTTAAAAATCCTCAAGAGTCAGAAAACATATCAGGAACCAGCAGTACGTCAGAGAACACTGTGTGTACCGTACAGGTTCCAGGGAGGCTAAGATTCAACCTTGGAAATCAGGAATATGACTTCAGGGATGACTCGCAAGGTAGAGCGTTTTAACGAGTGATAGAACAGGTTTACTCCTTCGAGCAGTGGTGTAGTTAAATATCTAACGAAGATGTTTCAAGAACTGTTCAGAGAGGGATATCAATTAGTTAATGTGAAGAAAAGACTTCAAATGTAGTTAATAATTATGTGAATTAAAATCGATTTAGGGATGTGATTAAGTTTAGTTAATGCAGAGCGTAAATCTAAAGACGATGGTAATGGAGCATCGCAGTTAGTTAAGTTAAGAGAAGCATCGAAATGTTGAATAAGTGTTATGCTAGATTCCTGATTACATACATTAAGTTTGCACAAGATACCTAATAGATATAAAGTGAATGTTGCACTTACACAATACGATACACATAATTGGGTAAGAAACATGGATGAGTGTAAATGGATTAATCTAGATGTAATTTACGGGAAATGCATGGTTCGAGTGACAGTTAATGCATGGGAAACAGAGTTAGGTTTAATTGCATGACTGAAGGCATGAATGGCATGCGTAGTTATTGATAACTCTGGTTAGTCAGAGTTAATTGATTAGTTGGAATAAAGAAACTAACCGGGAAGTACCCTGGGTATCTTTATTAAGGCCTGGCAGTCCTAACCATTAAAGTCGCGATTCTCTTCTGTGTACTCATCAGTGCCTTTCACGGTGGCCAACAGAACTTCAAAGAGTTCAAAACGAGAAATAATCCAGCAGCTGCTGCCTCTCTACCCTTCCAACCCCCTGTCGCGAGGGGGGTCTGTTATGGTTGAGTATTACGCTTCGGGCAACTTTAACGGTACACAGAATTAGTTGCACAGGTTGTCAGCCGAATTGAGATGTAAAATAGAAACTCTATTAACGTTTTCACAGGAATAGAAATAAAAGTTCGTATTGGTTAAACATACATTTATAAAATACAATCAATAGCTGTCCTTTTTTTAACCACCTAAAATTTGTTTCAAAAAATTATAATACCTTTCGTTAATGGTCCGTTCAACAAACGAATGATCAGCGAACCGTGTAGTAGATGAATTTAATTTACTGTCTATATTAGCATTAAGGCAATACAAAAACTGCATATACGTCATAATCCATAAAACATAATATTATTAAGGTGAAGCAAGTTTAAAATTATATACAAAAATCAGAACAGAACCAAAATGTATTTTCACATCTTTTACACTGAATAATATAATTTTTAGGCACTGGCACATTCCCTGAAACATCAAAAACATCCATACACTAAAAAGCTAGCAAAATATTTACACAATCTTAAACCAATTTCACTAACAACATCATGTTCCAAAAATACTAGAAAAATGTACAAAGAAACGTATCACAGACTTCCTAGAAAAACAAACTACATTGACGATATATAATCATTGGTACCACCCAATCAATTCGGATTCAGAGACAACACTGGAACACAAGACGCTACTGCTACCTTCACAAAAAAAATTTACAGTGCAGTCGATAAAAACCTAAAACATATTGA
Source organism: Machilis hrabei (assembly GCA_003456935.1). Classification (NCBI taxonomy): domain Eukaryota; kingdom Metazoa; phylum Arthropoda; class Insecta; order Archaeognatha; family Machilidae; genus Machilis; species Machilis hrabei. The sequence goes on from KZ878549.1 coordinate 16,455, forward strand.
TATATTTATGGACTTTTCCAATGCATTTTATACTGTATCACATGATAGAAAATGCAGGAATAAGATGACTATGCCACAATTGGTTTTGAACATACCTACTAGATAGCATACCATGCGTCAAGATAAATAATATTACAAGCAACCCATGTGCAAACCCAAAGGACGGTCTTAACACCGATCCTATTTCTCATATATGTTAACGATATATACAACGTTCCAAATAACGGACAATTTATATCGTACGCGGTTAATACAATACAATTAACAAGCTGAAAACACCTGAAAAAAGTTTAGGAAATATCGATACAGGATATGCAAAAAGTAAAACAATGGCCGAATGGAAATCTTCTATTCCTTAACCACACAAAAACAAAATTCATAAACTATACTTCCAATTCCTAAAAACAACCAAACCTTCAACATCTCAATATACACAATAAAACCTGTCTATGCACAAATACAGTACATTCATTAACATGTAAATGCGATACAATAGAACGGACAAACACTATCAACTACGTAGGTATTATAATACACCAGAATTTGAAATGGGAACCACACATAAAACACCTAGTAACTTAAGTCCGCAAACTTATCTACAAATTTGTAGAAATGAAAAATATGAAACATAAAATTGTTAATAATGATATACCTTTCTTTAGAACAATCAATACTCCAATATGGAATATTAGGATGGGGAGGTGTATATACAACTACACTAAAACCATTAACAATATTACAGAAAAAAATATAAAAATAATACTGCAGAAACCAATACGATATCCTAGTAAATTGATTTTACAGAATGAAATGTATTAAACATAAGGAAGGTATACCTGATCCTAGTACTACGCTTTATATACAAAAAGAAAGCGCTAAGACAACCCATTAAACATAGCCACGACACTAGAACAACTCAAACAGCAAAGTGTTACAATCAGGGGTTGAAAAGAACAAATCATGGAACAGATCTTTTTTTTCTGTAATGTTCTGTTCCAAACTAAAACCAGAATGAAGTTACCATACAAATTTTGTTGAGAGCAAAAACGAAATAAAAATGAACAATAACATTCTGCTCAACCAAATAGAAACACATTGTTTTGTTCATGAGCAGAATATTTTTCTTATCGCTCTTACGAAAGAACAAAAAATGAATGAGCATTTCGTAAAGTTGCAGGACTCCTACGATTTAGACAACTGGTGACTTTGAGTCTACACCGTTGCATAACGAAAAGGATAAGTACAACCAAATTGAAATAAAGCAAAACAGAATTGCAAATTCTTCTTAATTTGAAACCCATAGTGTCTTGCGATCGCTGTATATAAGTGTAAATAATTGTGGGTAAATTTTATTGCAGATATTATATCACGCTGTGTTCCCTGGTAAGTTTGGAGTACTTTGTAGTAGCTTAGATTAGTTATTTAATATATTGCTATATATTTTATTTCCAGTGTGTACAATTAAGAGTGCTCATTCCACACCCTAAAGCTTCAAAAGACGAACATGGAAAATGGTTAGCTTTGATAGATATAATAAAATCTGAAAGTTCGTGCCACCAATATCAGTATTGTTTTGGGGTTCTGTTGAAATCTATGTGTATGCGCTGACATTTACGTTGATGAGGACATGAAATTAAAATATGAGGGCACTTCATGTCCATCCGTCCGTAATTTATCCTGAAAAATGCCCACAAAAATAATATTTGGATTATACTTAATTAAAAGGTCGTGGTTGAACAGAACTGTTTGTATTGTAGATGGTTAAATCGGTTCCAGAGGGGTAGGGGAACCCTATTTACTGAAATGTTTTTTTATATTTATGTAGCGTAATTCTAGATCAACTGTGATGAAAATTNTGGTGCTGGTTTGAGAAACCGTACGAAGCAAATGAAAAATGGAAGTGACTTTGTTTAATAGGTCTAGGGGAGAGGGGTTTTTAAATACTACGGTTTGAAACTACGTTACTTTTAATTTTCTAACATACAATATTCATTCTGATATTGTAATCCAACGACTCTTTGTAACCTCACAATGAAATACGTGTTAGTGTATGACTTTGGTTTAAAAATTACTGCCAATCTGACGAAGGGAAAACATTTTTCTCGAAAGTTAATCGAAAACCTAATATTTTATAAGATAGTTTCCAATTGGAATACTAGTAAAATAGACCCTTCAAAAGATGTCAATGTAGAGGGATTTGGCTATGTTGTCACCATTTTGAAAATATATTTGAAACTGTATACGTTTTACACTATTTGATATATGTCAATACAAATTGGTATCACAGTATGAAGGATTAAAATAACAATGGTATGTACAAATGGAGGTTATAACTTCAATATTTTCAAACTGACGGTCTTATAATCTACGCAAAATAACATTTGCACTAACAAAAAACACATAAATAAGCTCACAAAATCATCGCAAATTCATAATAACATTTTCCAGGTCGTTCTTTCAAATGACAATATACATATTAAACTCAAACTTCTATGAACTAAACATTGTGTTCCTAAATATGATTACACGAAAAGTAAAAAAAAAACTTGAAGTTTGTGATCCAACACTACATACACAGCAGTTACACCGGAGTAGCCAAGTTTTTTTTTCTGTTTCTATTTTCGAGCCTTGATCTTGTTTCTGTATTATAATTTTTTCTTTCATTCACACTTACAACATCACAAACATCCATGCCTTAGGCGGGACTTCATGTTGCGTGAGTAACAACATTGGTGAGGGGTCTATCCTGGGGCGTCTTTGTGACGTGAAGGGAGTCTCCATCACACCTGAGTTGTGAAAACCGATGGAA